>JAOQGN010022648.1:0-13257 GCA_027564295.1 Himantozoum antarcticum
GTATGTATGTATGTATGTATGTATGTATGTATGTATGTATGTATGTATGTATGTATGTATGTATGCATGCATGCATGTATGTATGTATGTATGTGTGTACATATGCACATATGCATATATTCACAGTGGTATATTACTAGCAGTATATGTAATGGTTATTTGTTGAACATAGTTGGAGATAAGCTATAATGCAAATGTGGGCAGGTGGGTGTAACTTCTTTAAAATAACTAACATTGAAATATCGGTCTGCACAAGGAATTACTTGTCATTATGTTACTCTGTGTTTTTTCACTCTTGTTAGCTTTAGTCGCTAGCTCCAGGTGACAATGGAACAAAAGCAATATGTCATTATATGTTTAAGCGATTAGAATTGATTTAGTTTTGGATGAAATACTGTCACAGATTTGCACTCAGCCATTGAATTATTATTTGCTGTTCAGCTTGGTATGTATGGCTCACAAGTATGCATTTGTTACACCTACATAAATATATTATTAAATTATTGAATATTATATTTTAATTAATAAATTATTATATGTACCTGCGTATGAACTGTTTAATATGTCTATTGCATATTATAATTATTAACGGAAACTGCAACAAATTTTGAAAGATGAATATGCATGAACACATTATGACTGAAAAGTTATAGTAACCAACATAATGTTCGTTTAATTTCAGTTCTAATTTGTATTACTTCAAGACATAATAAATAGTATGTGTTTGGTAATAATTATATCAAACAAAAAGTTTATACGTCAATAATTTAGGTTTAGTGTGTAATTACAAAATTATGGTACAAGTACCATCTCAGAATATGTTTAACCTATTAGAAAGATGTTTTGCATATGTCGGTATTCAACATGAAAACCTGAGATTTCAGTTGAAAGGTTCCTGGTTAGATTTATTGTCTAAAACAGTGAGCTTGAAAGATGAATATTTTGAATATCTTAGCTGCACATGATACATAATTATTACAATGCTTATATGAATACTTATTTTGAAAAAGGATTTGTAGAGGTTCTACCACTGCCCCTCCATCGACCTAATCATAATGCAAAAGCAGGTAGTTGATATTTCAGCACAGTGGATGTGGTCAGCAGCCATTGGCAGGTGCCCCTGGACCCGGATGCACAGGAGAAATCCGCTTTCACTACCTGCTCTGGGAAGTGGAAAGTGCATCCATTTGAGTTTACATCTGCTCTAGTCACATTCCAGCGACTGATAGAACAGGTATTACGAGAACTTCATTGGGAGACTCTGCTGTTCTACCTGGATGATGTGATTATGCTCGCGTTGCACTTTGACTCACACATGGCTATACTGGAGGAGGTCCTGCATTGGCTGAGACATGGAGGACTGAAGTTAAAGCCATCAAAGTGTGAGTTGCTCCAATCTTCAGTTAGGTACTTGGCACATGTGTTCAGTGAACAGGGGACCTATTACTCTAAGGGAATTGAGGGCCTTCTTGGGGACAACTGTCTACTAAAGACTGTACCTGCCTGGGTTTGCTGCGGATGCAAAGCCGTTGAACAAGCTGACCAGCAAAGGGGTGGCTTAGGACTGGAATGCTGAGTGCCAAGCAGCATTCGAGAAGCTAAAGAAGGGCCTGACTGAGGCACCTGTGAATGGCTACCGTAACCCCAAGGACCTCTTCTTAGTGGACATCGATGCTAGTGATGTGAGAGTCGGAGCAGTGATCTCCCAGATCCGAGATGGGAAGGAGCGAGTCATTGCTTACTATAGCAAGACTCTGCTGCCTGCTGATCGGAACTATTGCATGACGAGGAACGAGCTGTTAACCGTAGCTAGGGCAGTCAAGCAATTAAAACCCTACCTCTATGGTCAAACTTTTAAGCTCTGGACTGACCATGTCTCTCTACTTTGGCTGTGCAGGAGAAAGGAATCACCCAATCAAGTTGGATGATGGCTTGAGATCCTATCCTGAGTTTAAATACCCAGTGGAACACAGAGCTGGCATCAAGCATGGCATTGCAGATGGCCTCAGCCATATGGAGTGTCAGTACTGCAAGCAGTGTGACAATATAGAGAAGTGAGACGGTGGACCCAGCAAGGATCAGATAGCTAACAGTCTGAAACTACATCCGGAGCTCCTGTGTGAGATAAACACTCACTCCCAATGTGACTCCAGCTCAGTACGACTGGCCAGAGATCAGAGAATAGGACCGGCACCAGTAGCTACCATGTATACAACCGTAGAGAGTGGCTGCAAGTTGCAACCAGAAGTAGTGGAACTGGGATTTAGCGAATTGAGGAAACTACAGCAGATATGGAACAGCCTGAGAATCCAAGGGGATGGAGTCTTGGAAGTCAAGTTCACTATACAGGACAAGGCAAGGTGGAGTGGCGTCTTCCTCATGGAGGAGAGGAAGGCAGTGATATGGTTGACGAATTTCTTAGCCCACTCTGGAGTGGGGTAGACCATTAAAAACTCAGGTTCACGTGGCACTGGCCCAGCATGATGGAGATGTGCGAAGACACATCCGTACGTGTGAAGTGCGTCAGGTGGCCAAGATAGACCAATTACACTCCCTAGCACCGCGCGACACTTGTACACAGGCAGACCAATGCAGAAGGCTGCTGTAGATCTGTGCCCTATGCTGGAGACCTACCGAGAAAACAAGTGGATCTTAGTTCGCACCGTTTTGCTTCACTCGGTGGAAGGATGCATTGGCCATCTCAGATGCCACAGCACCTGTAGTGGGCTCAACATTGGATGAGAAAATGTTTTGTTACCTGGGCCTCCCAGAACAGATACATGCAGATCAGGGAGCCCTTGTGGAATATACGGAAGACACACACCACTCCGTTCCATCCCCAGGCCAATGGTATCATAGAGATGAAAGATCGGCTGCTGGGAGACTCGTTGAGAGCCTCATTGCTGAGCAGGGGATAAGAGGAATGGGATCTGCTCCTCCTCCTGGTCATGTGGTTGTTCCAAGGAACTCAACATTCTGTGATGGGCGAGAGAGCTAACTTTCTCATGATAGGCAGATAATTCATCTCCCAGATCAATTACAATGTCAGCCATCTCTCTTGGAACACCTGCCTCAGCAGGAGTATGTACAGGCACAGAAGGAGTGACTGGAAACAGCCCATTAGGACCTGCGGCAGTAACAGCGTGAAACCAGGCAACAGGATGAGGAGGACCCTCTGTTGTTAACTATGGGAGATCGGATGCTGTTAGAAAACAGGGAACAATCCAACGCCGCAACAAATATTTGTGGGACAGTAAGAGGTAATGGACACACTCTCGCACTGACTCTCCTGCTCGGGCTACGACCACCGCCCCACTGAGGGCTCCTGCCCTCACCACCCCCAGACCCAGGGAGTGGTTGGAAGGAGGTCGAGCCAGTCTGCTGTTGTCAGCTCAGAGGCAGAAGGCCCAGAACTTGGAGGAGGAATCAGAAGTTTTAGTGGATGAAGCCATCAGGATGGGTCAAGAAGCTGACAGCCTATATCAGCAAGCTAAGGAGCATCAGAGTGAAGGGTTTAGGGTGCAATAAATGGCTGAGTAGCTGGCTCAATCTGGAGGACAACAACTATAGGATAACTATTGGACATTAGCAACAAGGGGGATTGCTGCTTCTAACGGGGGGGGGGAATGTGTAGAGGTTCTGCCACTGCCTCTCCATCACCCTAATCAGAACTCATATATATACAATGTATATATATATACAGTGGTGATCAAAATTATGGGAGCGCCTGGTAATTTGCATGCTATTTGTCTCTTGTGCCGCTTGTGGCCAATTCTGGCAATTGTAAACCTCTCAGACCATACAAACTGCATATATTTAAAAAGCAAATTTTCCAGACATTCTGTCTTCAGTAAACATTATGTTCTAGCAATTTAATTCAATGAGTATGGACCCATTTCATCCTATCAGGTCAGCTTTGGTCACCTTATGTATGCTTAATTCAATTGCACTGTCCTGATCTGTGGAATTTGTAGAAAATATCATTTATGTTTAGTATTTGTCTAGTATTCAGCGAATTTTAAGACAAACCATGATTACATTACGCTGTGCATTATGTAATGCACATTGATATGACCGATAAACCGATATGGAAGCTCTGCTGAAAATCAAAGTTTTCATTCACAATTTGAGTTGCGCAGTCGACATGCCTTGCCATCTGTCTAAAGAGAATCGAGCAATAATTAGTCACTTGCACAAGCAAGGAAAGTCACAGAGGGTTATTGCAAAAGAAGTTGGTTGTGCCAAGAATGGAGTTCAAACCACCATCAGCCGTTAGAAGCAGACTGGAGGCTGGACGAATGCAAAAGCAGAGATCGGAAAAACTGGCTACAAAACATGTCTCACGCAAGTTGGTCAGACTCTCTTTAGCTGACCGGCATCTCATCAGCCCCCAGTTGAGCAGTGAACTTACAAACTCTACTTAAAATTTACTGAATACCAGGCAAATACTAAACAAAAATGAGATTTTCCAAAACTTCGCAGATCAGGGCAGCGAAGTTGAATCAAGCGACCATAAAGTGACCAAAGCTGACCCGATAGGATGAAATGGGTCCATACTGATTGAATTAAATTGCCAGAACATAACGTTTACTGCATACAGAACGTCTGGAAAATTTGCCTTTTAAATATATATAGTTTGTATGGTCTGAGAGGATTATAATTGCCAGATTTGGCCACAAGCAGCACAAGTAGCATGCAAATTACCAGGCGGTCCCATAATTTTGATCACCACTGTATATATATATATACATGTAAGTAAATAAGTTAGAAATCTCCTTCCTGGTGTGCCTAGTAGTCAGTAGGCATGTATGTAACTCAATAAAAGTTAGTAGATTAGTAGCAAGTCTGTAGTCAATGTCGACAATAGCATGTATTTGTAAGTATGTAAGTAATAAGTAGGTATGTAAGTATGTAGGTAATAAGTAGGTGTGTAAGTAAAAAGTAATTACGTACATGTAAATGAGCAGACAAGTAAGTACTGGCCAGCTATGTAAATAAAACAAGTTTATTGAGTAAATAGGAAGTACTACTAAGTAGGTTTGTATGATGACATATTAATAGTGTGATCCATTTAGCATAAAGTAGTATGCTACTGACCGAATTATATAATAATACATGTACCCCATAATTTATAATTTATAATATGCATTTATGTAACTGGTGGGTATACACTAGCATTATCTCAGGGCTGTGGGGGTGGTGGGAGTCGGGTGGGGGTAACGGAACCCATCTGACGTCTGATGAGGGCCCTAAGATAGAGCTAGGTCTAGGTATATACATAAAACTCCCTAGACTAGTCCACAGATTGTATGTTTAATTGAGTGGGCGAGGGAATTCCTGCAGGTATGAATAAACAGAGTGCGATCAACTGTGCTGCTGCTTTCCCAAGTTCTAAGCAACTTAGTAAAGAAGGAATTGACACCTCTGAGCCCACTGCTCAACCCACATCAACGGATGATGGAAATTGCCCAGTAAAATGAGTCAGAGAAAATAAAAATCTGAGAAAATATTTACCACCACAAGGTATCAAAAGACCAGATTTTGTGATTGAGTGAAAATTTGCAACGTGCGATAATAATTACAATATTGAACTAGGTGGTAGCTGGAAAGTATCACATTATAATGAAATAGGGTATTGGTAGCTGGGATGGTTCAACAATATTTATAAGTTTGAACTTTAAATTTTAGAACTTGGCTAATTAATTATATTTAGTAATAATAATATTAATGATAATAATAATAGAATAATGTTGAATTTAGATGCCTGTCAATTGTTAGGTATTGCTGCTACCTTATAGTTACATTATATCATACTGCCTAAAAGAATAGTGAAACATCTAAAGCGTGCTACACAAAGAGTGAGACTATAAACTCAATTGGGATACAACGTCTCCAAGTTGGCATTTCATAAATGAATGTTTAGAATTGGGGCACGGTTTAGGTTAGCCTGGCTTATCAAGTCACCTGTATTGGGAGTTATGTGCTCACGGATCGGCGCTGAGTGTAGAGATTGTCCCACCCCAACACCTATATACACCGGCCGCGAGCACAAAACTCCCAATGCAGTTGGGTTGGTTAGCCAGGCTAGGTTTAGGTGTGAGGAGTACAAAGCTCTACAGTCACGTACTGGAGACTGAGTACTGGAGTACTGGAGACTCACGTACTGGAGACTGACGATAAGCTCAACTAATAACACAATTATAAGAAGCTATGTTTGTAGCCGGACCACAGTTTGTAACAAATTATAATTTGTATATAAAAGTATGTTTACAAAAGTGAAAAAGCAATTAGTATCTTGATAGAAAATCAAGACTCGTATGCATGGGTCTTGAATTGAAAATCGTTACGATTGTTACTATTTTCTATTAAGTTACCATACAAATTGCAAAAATGAATACCTCGAAAATTAAAGGTACCATCATCCACTAATTTACCTCATTGTGAACCACCATATGGTGAAGTGGTTCGACGCAGCAGGTCTCCACCTCACCTGGCAGTGACCTTGTTATCACGTTCACACTTAACTCACCTATACTTTTATGTTTGGACTGTTGGTCGTTTAGTAATATTGGAATCTCCTAGCTACGTTGTAATTCCTGTACAATCCCGTGTCTCAATAGCTAGTATAACGGAGTGGCAACACAGTCGCACCAGCAATCTCAGTCACTCACTCACTTAATCTCTAGTAGTCATAATACAACGCTCAATGGCTAATCAACAGGTATTTCTTAATACCAAGCTCAGATCTTTAGGGTTACGAGATATATTTAGAAGCGTCTAACTTACCCACCGTAAAACGAATTTACCTTAGAGCTTAGTCGTGTTATAAATTAGTTTTAACAATCGCCACTGAAGCATATCTTAACGTCACATCGCTACGTAATCGGATCTGTGTATAAAGGCAATTCAAGTGGATTGTTTGGCAACGTTCTTAGCCTATAAGATAGCCTATGTAAATAACATACTACATAATATAGGTTTCGTATTTAAAAAGAAAATGTCACACCAGTTAAAAGATTATATAAGCTATTCCTAAAGATGATATCATCAGCCTTTATACATACATAAGTACATGTAGGTGTCGAGTGTTTCAGACAACATTACAGGTTGTTTACTTTACTTTAATTATGTTGATTACTCCATTTGAATGCATCCGTTGTTTGTGTCATTGTAATTCCTAACTTGAAGAAACTGTCAGCCACGCATAGTTACAATATTCAAATACTTCTATTGCAAGATTCCCTGTCAGGCAATTTAAATAATACTACGACATTTACACATTCCCATGCAGTATGCTTATAAGAATTTATAGAAGAAAAATTATAATAATGTGTTTGCCTGCTATTTGTGCTTTTATAATCTAGTTATATTAGCTGTAAAAGGCATTGATCTGAGGTTGGGCACATGGAAAGCTGGTTCTTAAAATTTGTGTTTTTGAAATATATAACGTTACATAAATATGATAATATAACGTTATATAAATACGATAATATTACATTGGGCAAAAATAACATTGCATGCATAAATATAAATATGTTGCAAATATGCATAACTGAAAATATTATGAGCTATATGACAATTATGCAGAATATGGTCTAATACTAATGCATAGGATATACTTCTATTTAGTACTATATACCGCAATTCATTTCTGGTTTTGTTTATCATGATCTCCAAATAGACCTGATCTATCTAGTAATTAGGAGATCACTGTAGAGAATACAGATGTCTGAGTTATGCTCGATGAGTGAAAGAGGAAACCTTCTGCTGTGTAAACCCACCAGGTAGTCGGTGAGACCAGAACCCAGATATTTGTGGATAACTTAAGCCATTGCTGTACGTGTTGCCGTTACACCACCGCTGCCGTTACACCACCGCTGCCATTACACTACTGTTATCGTTACACCACCACTGCCGTTACACCACCGCTGCCGTTACACTACTGTTATCGTTACACCACCGCTGCCGTTACACCACCGCTGCCGTTACACCAATGCTGCCGTTACACCAATGCTGCCGTTACACCACCGCTACTATTACACCACCGCTGCCGTTACACCAATGCTGCCATTACACCACCGCTGCCGTTACACCAATGCTGCCATTACACTACTGTTACCGTTACACCACCGCTGCCGTTACACCAATGCTGCCATTACACTACTGTTACCGTTACACCAATGCTGCCGTTACACCACCGCTGCCGTTACACCACCGCTACCATTACACCAACGCTACTATTACACCACCGCTGCCGTTACACCAATGCTGTCATTACACTACTGTTATCGTTACACCAATGCTGCTGTTACACCAACGCTGCCGTTAGACCACCGCTGCCGTTACACCACCGCTGCCGTTACACCACCGCTACTATAACACCACCGCTACTATTACACCACCGCTACTATTACATCGTCGATACCATTACACCACCACTACCATTACACCACCGCTACAGTTACACCAACGTTGCCGTTACACCACTGCTACCCTTACACCAATGTTGCTGTTACACCAGCGCTGCCGTTACATCACGACTGCCGTTACACCACCACTGCCGTTACACCAATGCTGCCATTACACCACCACTATCGCTACACCACTGCTGCCGTTACACCAACGATACCGTTACATCAACGCTACATTTACACCACATCTGCTTTTATACCACCGCTACCGTTACACCAGCACTACCGTTACACCAACGCTGCCGTTACACCAACGGTACAGTTACACCACATCTGCCGTTACACCAATGCTGCCATTACACCACTGCTATCGTTGCACAACAAGTTAATACAGGCTAAATACAATTAACTTCAGGATGACTCGACTTTGATATTACTAATTACAACGTAGGTGTAGTAGTAATTAATAGATGTATTTAGTAATCTCCTATTTCCACCTACACAGTTATGCTTTTATCTGAGCCTAGCTTCACAGGCCTTTCCAGGACAATGCTTGAGGGCGCACCCACCCAAATTATATACTCTACACCCACCTAAGTTGAGGATGGGACTACATGTATAACTCTCCATGCATAATTATAATAACTTAGAATTATTATAATCATGTTGAGGCAGGACAAGCCGGTAACAAATATTGACAGATTGAAGTTGATAGCCTCTAGTAAAGGTAATCTGGAATTCTATTTGATTAATAACATCAACATTAATCATAATAACTTTTCAAATATTATGCTTTACCAAAATAGAATAATAATACATGTATGGCCTTCATATGTAATAGTAGCGGTGGTGTACAATATGGCCTTCATAAGGCAATGCATATAAGGGTTTCATCAAATTATTTTTCATTAGAATTCTTTATAGATTATTTTCTCTTATTGCCATAGAATGAAACAAGCAACCGAAAATAAGTAAGGTACATTTATATTGACAGAAAATTGTGACGCAAAGCGAGCCTTCTACAGCTATACGAATTGCCTAGTCTAAAGAGCATTGAACCCAAAGTTTAGTTTAATAAATATTTATACCTAACTGGAAAGCTAACACAGGCTGTGGATGTTTGATGACAAAGCCACAGAGGAGTGCTGGCCGCTGCTAAATTGATTGAAGATTCTTGGAATTCATGGAGGTGTGCAGAGAGCGGAAGTATTAGCCTATCTATAATAAAGCTCCTGTGTTTTGAGTATGGTAGAAGGTGGGAGTGGATAACAGGGAGCCAGGTGGAAAGTAAGAGATATTACCAGTGGTGTATTGGTACCAGGTCGGCCCAGGTCGGAGATCTGGCAAGAACAAAGTCAGGTCTATTCATTTCTTGCCAGGTTGGGAGACCAGGCAAGAAATAAATTCTGCTGGTGAATTACAACTCATTTCCATTTTAAAATGCAGAGAAATGCCCTTATTGGTGGCTATTTATTGCAATTTTTCTGACCTTAGCTCAGAACCGCTCATACAGCCATGACCCAACACCCATTCACTTGAATGTCATATTTATGCTTGATTTTTTGTCAAGAACTCATCAGATTGCAGAATTTGATGCTAACTTTTGATAATATTTTGGGGACCCCTCCTGCACCGTCCCGGCAATGATGCTGAGCAGCATGATCAAACTTTGTTATGGTAAGAGGAAATTTTATCGACCCCCAAGAAAAGATTAACCAATACACCACTGAATGTTACAATAAATATTATATTAATATGCTCTGACTGCTTTCAAATTAAAGTCTAAGATGAAGTCTCTGCACCACTGTGGTGCCCACCACTCATAGCAGAAGAGAAGATTCAACTAAAAACATTTAAGAACCTCAACTACTAGTTTGAAAGCGCATGTCCCTGGTAGTCTGTGGTATAGCACTATTGAAAAGCCCGCTGATATTAAAGGATAATGCCAGAGGCAGTTCCTGGGCTTGCAGTAAGCATAACGCAGTCGGCTTAAAAAAAGGCAGGCATGACATAAAAATGACACTGACATAAATTTCCAGGACAGCACCCAGACTGTTCAATATATTCACATAATTATAAGATATCAGTGGCAATGTAAATGAACCTCATGAATGAATGCATGGCAACTAATAAGGATTTGTACTAAATTCAGTCACTGCTTATGGGAAGCTTGTGCATACTTGATGTCATAATTACATCACACTGTACTAATATCTGTATTTGTGTTGTCATAATTCCACGATACTGTACAAATTTCTATACATGTGATGTCATAATTGCGCCTCACACGCCTCAAATATTTATGTATTAATTTGTGTCGTTCTAGATAAACCAGATCACTACGTTGACATTTGACTTGAATAATGCCTATAATTAGGTAATAATAGGAGTCTGAACTGGCATCTAATGTAATTATTCATTGTCAGTATTTTTGAGTTGTGTGAAATTCTATAACAAAAACTGACGGAAAGAATTTTGATCTGCCATGATAAAAGACTCGCAAACATTGCAATGGGCCATTGCTAGCATCTCTCATGTCAGTCCTAAGCTAGATGCCTAGTCCCTGAAAGGTTTGCATCAGTATGGAAATCTCGTCACATTCTAGAGGGGGAAGATCTCTCCTGCTATCCTGAGTACCTGAACCCTGTTCTCCTGGCTATGCTGATGTGGACAGACAACTTCTACTATGTACCTAAGCTTCTCCACAAGTCACTCCAGAACTGACATTGCTATGGACAACTCCAGCTGTATTGCAATGAACTCTCATTTATACACAATTATTGCCAATATTGCAATGCTTTCCATAGCTGTCTCATTTCACAGACAATGCGTAATTACTTAATGCCTTGGCTATGTTACCAATTATTCTAAGCAAGTGAATGTAGACTTGTGTGTTCCGTTCTAGTATTCCTGTCTGAAATTAACCAGATGTTATATGATTTTACTGCTACTTGTTCATCTGATATACTCACCATTGTTGTTGATCTCCAACGGGCGAATAAAACTTACTATTTATAGTTAAGCCCCGCCAGAGAAGTCTTTGTTTCCTGTCTTGCCATTATTGCTTCAATAAGTCGATTATTGCTGCAATAGCAGAGAGTTGTAAACAGTCAAACGAATAGGTGAATGTACTTTGGCAGCCACCATTACTCTGGCCACATCCAAGATGGCCACATCCAACAACAGCCAGAGAAAAGTCCATTTCAATATTTTAAGAATCAAGAATCCTTGTTGACGACGTTCAGTATCAATTGCTGACCAATATTCAATTTGAATTTCATTTCTTCTAAAACCATAACTTACTGGTGGTGTTTGGGGATAAAATAACAATCAGCCTAGTGAGAAGAGCATATTTTAAGGACAATGCAAGTTTCAGTTCCAGATCATAGCCACTCTAATTAGTTATGGGTGGGGGTGGGAAGGACGGAAAAGAATTAGAAGAAAGATTCTCATTCATTCATTAACTTTTTTCCTTCTTCTCCCATCCCCACTCATAATCTAATTGTCAAGGGGTGGCTGTGTTTAAGATTTATGGCATCTGATTATTTAACAATGTACCTGGGCAGTGTCCTTAAATCTTTGCCTTGAGAGGTGAAAACTGATCTGCTAAAGAACTTTGTTTTCACTTAAGCAATGGTATATTTTCCACCTTATTGCTACTAATGTCGTTTATCAATTTTCTAGCTCTGCTTTTATCTATCTCCAAAGCATTCTAAGTTACGTTGTATGACTCTTATTTGTTTACCAATAGGATCAAGATAAGATGTGTTTCCCTTATTGTAACATGCCTTTGTATTCTGCCACTTTAGCCGGTCAAGTTTAACATACATGTACCTGTAGCTCAAAATAGAGCTGTGCATCGTATAGAAATAATAGTTACTATCGAGATTTACGCTTATATCGATATTAATTTGCAAAGATATTGTCATTGTGTGGAGGTCAAACAATCCAGATATGAGCTTAGATGCTATAAAATAAAGGCATCAAATAAAATATGTAATATCAAGTGTTTGAAATATTACCATTTTGCTCTTCGCCCAGCAAAGCTACTTGCATAAAGCGTATATTAAATTATTTTAAAATGGAAATATCGCTCAGCTCTAGCCCAAAGCATACCATAATATGATGTCGAGACGATTCTGATTTACTGACCGTGGAACCTTGGCTATGGAGTGCTTTGACATACTAACTATGTGCTACTCTAATAGTAGCAATAATATAACACATTGGAGTTGGTCAGCGCTTTTGTGGCATGGCCTAGTTCTGACTTCTGGTCTTTTGGAGAGCACGTTTTTTTTGTGGTTTGGGTTTTACAATATACATTTGATATACCCTATTATGCCTTACTCTGCCCCAATCTGCCCCCCAATCTGCCTCCCAATCTGCCCCCCAATCTGCCCCCCAATCTGCCCCATAATTGACATATTGGCAATTGCAGATAGCTTGAGCATTTGACTTTGGATGAGACGGGTCTGGTAGCAGCACGTCTTGGTTTGACATAGCCAATCTGCCAAAGTGGTAGAGTTGTGTTATCCTCACAGAGTGCAGTCTAGATAAGGAAAGCAATAGAAGACATCAATGGAGTATCACATATTCTACCTACCTATTGTGACATCTAAAGTGTGCAGTATAAATCCCAAATTGCAATCTAGAACTAAAGGAATAAAAAAGACCGATAATCCTGCACCCAACTGCAGAGGCGTAATATCCTATCTCGCACACTCGCATAGCGAGAGTCAAATCTGGCGAGGGTGGACTTGGAAGGTGTAAAATGCGAGAGTTGTGCCCAAGTTTAAATTTAATACTACACATTCGACGAACTTTACTTGTATTGAAAGCGATTGTT
>JAOQGN010022759.1:0-13255 GCA_027564295.1 Himantozoum antarcticum
ACCTTGTTCTATGTCATATTGTGGCCTTTTGCCTTGTTACATTGTTTTACATTTACCTTATTTGACATTCCGTCCTAGGACACACCTACTGTTCTTACTATATAAAGGGCTTGAGACCCCCAGAAGGCAACACTATTTACTGGAGCATTGTAAGGGACAGTTGTCCTCTTTTTACTGTTATATTTTCAAATATATATATTCTTGTTCAATTGTCAATCACTGTCTCATGTTATAATGCGACTACCGGCCCTTCCCTCCCTTTTCTGCATATTAGTAGACCCTTCCCCTTCCCTTATTCTCTAGTTCGACCCTAGTCGGATAGAGACGGCATTACAATCCGACAGTGATAGCTGGTCCTGATTAGCTACCCTTGCCTGGGCTCCATGATAGTTCCTCCCCACTCAAGGTAGTGGGACCAAAAGAAAGTGCCACCTCCCCACTCAAGGTAGTGGGACCAAACTATTACAATATGTTAGAGTCTGACTTACATGTTGGAGACTTGATTCGTGTATTATATAATTATAAGTTTATTATATTTGTTACACAAATAAAATTATTTGTGCACAAATAAAATAATTACCTTCGAGATTTTGGTGTAGTAGACTGTACCTCGTTATTTTGGGTCCTGTTGCTCTAGAATTCTGTATTTGTCGGGAAGCTACATTTGCTTGATGAGTTTTCAGCAACATTTGATTTATAAAGTTTCACACAATTTTCAAAAATGTTAATATAATAAGGAAGTGTTGGAAATAGGTTGGCTCAAAATAGCATTGTGCCACGATTTACAGATTACGGATTACACGATTACAGCGTTTAGTTTACTTGATCATGTATACACTTGGGAGAGCAGGTTTCGGCATAGAACTAACACAGACACTGTAAAAGTATTATTCATGCTAGCAGTACCCACGCAAACAGTATAGAATGCTAGTAAAGAATATCAGAATGTAAAAATGTCAGTCAACAGTGAACAGTGTCCGATATCTGTGATAGTGAGATGGATATTTCACAAGATAGTTTTCTGCCTTGCCATGTTACATGGCTAGGCGTGTAACACGGACATACACACCATGCTACAATTAACAGAATAGCTACACTATCTCTTTATAATTTACATAGTCAGTTCTTTAGAGAGATGTGTGTGCCTATGCCCACACATGCTCGTATATTAGCCTGTCGATGACAAGCTTTGTTTTGTTTGGAGTTGCCTCCACAACAGGGCCAGCAGTACAAAGTTTGTTCTGCTGGCCCTGTCGTAGGGGCAACTTCAAACACAGCAAAGTTTGTCAAAGACAAGCTAGCTCGTATATCAGTCTTCCCCTCAATATAGTCTTGACCAAGCCAGTATTTCTTTATAGTATTTATCATAATTATAAATGTTATATTATTATTTTATTATATTTATTTTTTAGTTTAGCATCATTATTTTGCAGTCAGTAGGAGAGTTAATTTCCTATTTTCCGTTTGAGTGATTACCGATTAAAAATATCGATACATGAGAGTTTGTGCATTTATCTACGCATTACTAGTTTAGCAGTGGGAGTTGTCGTTAGTGGCAGCATAAATCCATTACTATACTGTGGGGGAGTGCTGCTACATAACGAGAAAAAAATGTAATAGCAACTCCTGACTCGAGAAAAACAAAGTTAGACGATTAAGTAGAATCAACACATATGACATTGTCTATACAGACAAAATAATGACGATGAATACAGACAAAATGACGACGATGAAGAAGAATCTGATGAAGAGAACATGCACTCATCTATGGGTGGAGCTTATACCAGTATGCAATTATCATACCAAAACGGCACTAGCAGCATTACCTAGCAAGTGCAGTCACTTAACTAGCACAATTAACGACACCACGGGTTACAACTTTCATAAAAATGGTAACCATCGTTAGAACTTTGAAAGTCAAACATGAGCTACTGGTACAATTCTCTTTTTAGTTCGATCACTCGACTCCGATCTTGGGGTTTGGGCTTTGGCGTCCCAAACACAAAATTGCAAACTTGTTTTAGGCGTGCCGACCGAACTGAACAGGAATTATACCATAAATGGCATGTGAATTGTGATTATAATTACATGTACGTTTTCCTTTAACTGGCAAAATTAAAATTTTAAATCCGAACCATTATATTTATTCAAGAAATGTTTAACACAGCTAAGTACGGAACTATTCAGACAGGATGCACAAAAAATAGGCTCCAGTTTTGCATAATTTCGTGTTTCGTAAGATGAGCAGGAAGTCCAATATAACTAAAATATCACGTTACGCTATTTATGTAGAAATTAAGGAAAGGCATTTTTTGGGAACAAGAGACCATTTTATTGCATTTCTCCAAAATATTCATCAGCGGAATCATGATATTCATCAGATGATGCAGGCGTTATTGCTGTGCTACAACAGACGGATTGCATTGCATTACACATTATGAGTAGCTGTAGACTAGTGTGTGTAAACTTGAATGGAATCAAAGAGCTCACATTGTATATAAGAGTGGACAGTATTGGTATAAAATGGCTTAGTAAAAGGGAGCGTAGTATTTTGAATGCTGTAAAATGTGAACTGTCCACTCCCATAATAGCGTTAATATTTCTTTAGTATCCAATTATAGACATGGAATTATAAATACTTTAACAATCAAGCAACACAGATGTAATAGAAAAGCTACATAAACATTCTATACATAAGCTGGTGTCATTTTCCTACTAGACCGATACTCGTACGTCCGGAGTTGTTGCTTCAATATTGGTAGAGCATCACGGTATCATTGGGCAGATAGCAACACCAACTTGCACATAACACTCCAGTCTCAACCAAGCAATATAACTAGAAATTGTAGGCGTGCGACTTTCTCTCTGCAGTGGAGTAGAGTAGAAAGTGCACTCATACTAACAAACTGAAACTAACATAATAAAAGTAGATTTGGAAAGGAAATCCATAGAATAATATTGTTTAGAAAACGAGAACTACTATTATCCGAACAGACAACCCCAAATAATCAACAAATTTCCTAACATCACCATTGATAAAATAACAATTATAGTATAGAGGTACATAATCTGGGAGTGTTTACTGTGTGGGTCTACATCTTCTGCATTTCAAATAGAAGACCATTGAAACATTGAAAAGGTTCAAGTCCCACTTTTCATGAACTGGTACCAGATGCAAACTAGTGTGGCAAATAGATTAATATTTGGGATGCAAATAACATTAGCTTTCTACATCCCGTCATTAATCGACATCATTAGAACAAATCTATCAGGTATAGTTGAGTTAAGTGGGCTGTACAAAAGGTACGCCAGTGTTGTATATGAACGCATAGCGAAAGTATTTGACGGCATTTCTACAAATGGATAGCAAGAATGATATATATAATTATTAGATTGGATAAGTATTTATTGTCTACCAGTGCTCGTCAGTCAGTACTAGCATTATTACACGATTTATGTCAAGAAAGTGATGGCATACTGTTCGCTGAGAGTTTAAGCAACTATGAGGGTCACCGCTGGGTCTTTCAAACAAACCACTTTCAACAGGGTGTGAATAGCAGCTGGTGAAGTTTATAGACATTATTTCGGTTGTAAGAAGAAAATGATACATCACGCAGATGTAAATGGCATCGCATTATGATCTGTGATGATCTTCATTAGAAAGATCCAGCTAGGTCAGAGGATACAAGAAGTGCTGTACAATGTCCTGTCCACTGACGTGACACCTACCTAGTGGAACTAGTATAGGATGAGATAGAGAGCTGGTCTAGTCTCTAGTCAATCATAGTGTAATATAGCAGTGTCTGCTGGCAGGCTGGGTGGCAGTGTCTGCCACCCATGGTCCATGCCTCGGCCTCCGATCATACTGTTCTAATACATGTTATGCGTATTCTGTGTTCTGGGTTTCTTAATCTTTTCTAGATTCTTCATAATCACATCATGTAATCCAGCCTGAAATGGTTCAACAAATTCATTTGGAAATTAGGGGAGACACAGCAACCTAAATAGTGTTAAAATATTATGTTCTGTCTCGGCAAATCAGAAATTATTGTTTCCAAAGATTACGACTTGCAGAAAGAGGGGCGTGTCATCACCCACTCCTAACCTTTATATGTGGGAGAGTGCTAAGTGCGAACCGGAGAAGCAGTAGATATCCATGTTCCGAAGTGTTTGGTGCCGAAGTGTTTGGAGTGACCTGATCGGGGATAGAAGTCGTCTCTCATGGATACAAGGCACGAAGAAGCTTCCCAAAACTTGGCAAATTTAAGTTTTTAAGTTTCATACTTTCTGAAATATTTCGTATGTTCCAAGCAGGCTCTTTCCAATAATTATAGCGCAAAGGATTTTTCATTGATCGCCTCCAAATTTGGAGCTACAAACTCCCGTCCTCCAAACATGCCATGCTAAAAAACATTTCTTGGCAATGCACGTGACAACACCGTGGAATTACACGTACACTTTCGACAAGATAAATAAATTTGAATTGAGTGATTTTGATTTATTCGGGGAAATACTGCCAGAAACAGGATTTAAAATTATGCAATAAAAATATTCATACTATAAAAAATGCGTGTTTGTGCATTCAACAATCTAATGGCATGTGGCACCAGAAAGTTACTAAAACGAACAGTTCTCTGCTTTGGAACTAAAAATTTTCTGCCAGACTTGGCTTTGATAAAATATTTGTTTAAAAAATGAGCATCATCTGCATTCAAGGCTTCAACCTAACCAAAAATTTTATTGTTGCTGCTGGCAATAATCTGTTTGAACATTTGCTCGTTTAATGCATCGCAGAATCTTCTCCAAATTGTCACTAGAAAGGCTTCTAAAAAACACTTCGCAGTTGAAAAGACCAGGTGGAAGAACAAAGGTATGCTGAAAAACACTTCACAGTTGAAAAGAGTAGGTGGAAGAACAAAGGTATGATAAAACGTATAATAAATGTCTCTGCACAGGTGTTGGACCAAATTCACAGTATTTATAAAATAAATAGTTTCTGGATCTTAGCATTAGTGTTATCATTCCATTTAAATCCATCATTAGATACAGTGCCAATATACTTAAAACTACTGACTTGCTCGATACTGCTATTATTAATTGTCAGGGGGGTCATTACTGACGCTCGTCTTGGCGAAGTTGACTACCATCTCCTTTGTTTTGGTAACATTAAGTGATAAGTTTATGTCATTGCATTTTGTCACTAACTTCTGATATGCAATTAGCATGTAGCGAAGTCTGTTGAACCATTTTAAAATAATATCCAGATAATATATTATCTACTAGAAATGATAGAATCATGGACCACGGTGGTCGTACTTGCAATGAATGGTAATATGGTATTGTAAAAATAATTATAAGCGTGAAGTAACATTTTTATTATTATGGATTTATGTTCTCTCTCAAAGAGGGAAGATAACTCTATTTCTAGAACATTTTATATTAATGTTGTTGTATAGCCTGCAGTTTAAATGCTAATGACGCCATTTTTTGCATTATAACGACAACCATTGTGAGTGTCGTGAATATAAAATCATATATATAAATCGGAACGGTTATAGCCTGTGGTTATGGACCGCGTCGGCATCCGTAGAAACTGCTGATACGCATAGGTGAAAAATTTCGTCAGATAACAAATAGAATACAGACTATAATAAGACCGTACTGATACTGTACCGTACCGTACCGAGGGCACTAATCTATTTACAATGCAAAGGGAATTTCATACTGTGGGCAAATGGCGCCTTGTCGCCATTCGCCTACTAGTTTTAGTATAAATAGAGCCTTTTGCTCACCGTAGGCATCACTTATTTTTAGCTTGTTGTAGGGGACACATTTTCCTTTTTTATACTTGGTGACCGTAATAAACCTTTTACTTGTTAACTGTTAATATATCTGTCTCGTGCTGCAATGTTTGTATTGGCACGACCCCTCACCCTTTACGAGCCCAATAGACTGCCCTCCCACTCTGACCCCTTCCAGGTCAGACTTGACCTGGAAGTAACCTGACCTGGAACTTGACTTGACCTGGAACCCTGATTGATACTAGAGTAAATACAGACAACTGGCATTCCCTTCTGACCTTACAATTTGCTTTCCTTCTCTCCTTCATTATTGCCTGGGCTCCGTAATAGTCTTCCCTCCACCCTCACAGTGCAGGCAAAATTATTGAAATGGTTCATAAGCAGTGCTGTTTGTGATTGATGATCAAAGTCCAGGTCTTTTAAAGTTAGTCATCTTAATCCGTTATTTACTAAGGTAAGGGCATGTAAGGTAAGGTAAGGTATGGTAAGGCATGGTACGGTATGGTATGGTAAGGTATGGTAAGGTATGGTAAGGCATGGTAAGGTATGGTATGGTAAGGTATGGTAAGGTATGGTAAGGTATGGTAAGGTATGGTAAGGTATGGTATGGTAAGGTATGGTAAGGTATGGTAAGGTATGGTAAGGTATGGTAAGGTATGGTAAGGTATGGTAAGGTATGGTAAGGGATGGTAAGGTATGGTAAGGTATGGTAAGGTATGGTAAGGTAAGGGCATGTTATTTACTAAGGTAAGGGCATATGTTTTCATACATGTTTCTTTTTATCCAAGTCTCAAAACATATCAATTATCAATTTCAGATGCTCAATTGAAGCCAGCTGCAACGCCAGCCAGCCAGCTGATATTTTAACTCTTAGGTTTTAGTTATTGATTTTTTTTGAAAATTCAGATATTGAGTCTGTAGAATCCTAGCGTGGGTTATTATAAAACTCCATAAGGCTCACTCCCCTCGCTTCCCGTCGTGGGATTATTACATTGTACAAAAGTTAAAAACAATTAGTTTTCCGCGCGTAACAGTAAGACAAAGTTTCACAGAGTTCATAACGCAGGTTTTGTTTCAATAATGCCCACATGCATGATGCTGGTACTCCAGCTATCTGCTATATATACTTACATAATGATTCCTCAACTCAGCACATACAAGTCGCAATGTAATGAACTCTTTCTCATCAAGTTCTTTGATGGCCCTTCTGTAGTCATCCTGAAGAAGTAAACAATAACATAATATGGGTGGTGTGGTTAAGTACTGGCCTTGACTCTAATGCTCTACATTGGGCCATACACTGTGCAGCTAATCAGGGGAGACAACAGAGTTTTGAGATATTATAAACACAACTTTTAACAACAAATATTGTATGCACCATGGATAGAATACATTACTGCAGTATAGACGCAGTGCCTACCTCGACCGAATATATACTAACGTCAAAAATATTAAAGGCGTCATCTGTGAAAAGCTAGCACCTATAGGTTCAAGTGACCATGACACTGTGTTTATGCCGAGCACAGCAATGACCAAGGATGAATCTTCTTATTACAATAAGAGGAAGATAACTCCGACAGCCCGATTAAATATACAACGAGATGTTGCGATGATTAACTGGAAAGATATCACCAAGTTACCAAATGTTCACCAGCAAGCCTCAGTACTACAAAATACCATCAGAGACATCGTTGATGAACACTGCCCTGCTAAGCGGGTGAAGAAACGATACAAACAAACGCCATGGTTCGACCAGCTAGCCACTAAACTGAAAAATGCTAAGACCCAGGCATATGCTCGAGGATGTCCATCTGCCAAGCTCTTTGGGAATCTTCTCAAAAAGCACATCAGAAAGAACAAAAGACAATGGATATCTAAGAAACTAGCTGACCGGAACCCAAAAACTATGTGGCAGGTCATAAATACTGTACGTGGCAATACCAAACCTAACGTCAAAACTCACTACACAATAAGTGGAGAACACTGTAACCAACAACATACAGCTGAGAAATTGAACACTTTCTTTTCAACAATAGGAGGTACGCCCACCAGTATTGACCAATGCGATATGGAAGGCTCACCCCTCACTGTCACGCCTGTACAGGTAAACAGATGGCTGCTAGATATTAATACAAAGAAGGCTACCTGCTCTTTAGACTATCCTTCATGGGTCTCTAGGATGTGTTCTAATGATATCTGTGAGCCATTGTGTCATATCATCAATAGCTGTTTTTCTAGTGGAAAATACCCTAATGTGTGGAAAAATGCCGAGATTGTACCCATTGAAAAGTGCAGATCAGTTAGTGCGGAGTCAGATTTTAGACCTATATCTCTGCTGTGGCATCTTGGGAAGATATTTGAAAAAGCTATCATGTATTTTTACATTCAGTCAATTATACCTCTTTTGAACAACAATCAATTTGCCTACCAAAAAGGTAAATGCACTGTAGATGCTATATTATGTGCTCTAGAAAAGTGGACTTGTGCACTAGATGAAGGTAAATCTAAGTATGTGACCACAGTTTTTCTAGACATGTCGAAGGCCTTCGATAGAATGGACCGTGGGAAGCTCATAGATATGCTAAGAAGCAAAGGAGTGAATATGACATTAGTGCGTATCATAGACAGCTTTTTGGACAACAGATTCCAATCAGTGCGTCTAGGAAATGCAACGAGTGTTAAGCAGCCGGTAAACAACGGAACTCCACAGGGCACACTGTTAGGCCCAATGTTCTGGCTGCTTTATGTGGACAGTTTACAACCACAGTGTGATGTAATTAAATACGCTGATGATCTAACCCTGATTGGCAAACCCACCAAAACATGTAACGCACCATATGATATCCAACCAACTATAGATGAGATAGCCAAGTGGTGTGAAGATCATAATATGATTGCTAATGCCAAGAAATCGTATGCAATGCACATTTCAAACAAACACTCCCGCTCTCAACCTACAACCTCACTGCCTATTAAACTGAACGAAGAACAAATACCAACTGTCTCTGAGACAAATTTCCTCGGCATCAAAATCGATAAACATCTAACATTCGAAAAACATGTCGAACAGATAGGCGGAAAGGTCAGACCACTGACATACGTGCTGCTAAACCTAAAGAGGTCCGGCGTTACACAACAGCTACTACGAAGGTTTTATGTAACCTGTGTCAGACCTAAAATGAGTTATGGAAGTCCAGCCTGGTTTCCAATGACCACATCAACAGCACGGGAGTCCCTTATAAGACTCGAAAAACTGGCACTGAAGATAATCGCACCAGGCTGCGACACTTACATGGATAGACTAAACAACTTACAACTACCACCACTGGAAACCTACATAAATCAGCTCTGTATAGAATACATGGAGAAACTGAAACACCCGGACCACTGCTTACACGCATTATTACCAAAACCAGATACAAATATCAGACATTCCTCTAGGTTACCACAGAGACTACCTGTAAAAACAAGGACAGCCCTCCGTGAGAGAATCCCAATGCTGTAATATAGCAATACTAAGTTGATAAATTACAGAGATTAGTCTCAATTGTGTCTTATGTCTTTATATATTTTCTATTTTATATATTTTTTTATAGATGATGCCTGAGATGCCACTTTTTTTAGATGCCATTTTTTTTTAGATGCTATTATTTATAACAAAACCTATATGGGTAGCCACTTTTTCTTAAGTGATCTTGCCGATTGGTTTGAATAATAAAGATAATAATAATAATACTTCCACACTTTTGCCTATCATTTTTAAATCCTTTGCATGTTCCACACCATCTGCATTAATAAAAACTACTTTGACACCTTTGATATCTTCCATCAAATCTTTTACACGAACCAAACGAGTGGACTATTATAACCGTTGTTGCATCTCTCCATCAATTGCCAACTCCAGCATCTTCTCAGATTTGGTATCTACTACTACTACTACTACTCCTAGGACTACTACTTCCACCACAGTCATCAACAATGCAACCATCCTCACCAACACCACCAACAGCCCACCCTCTTCCGTCTTTTCCACGTCTGCAAACCTATCAACAACACCATCCAACACAAAGTTTGGTGAGTATTTTTATGAAGTATATTAAAAAAAAAATTATTGTCTGAATTTCGATACTCACACGGATTATATAGCATTAATTAACTTAATAAATGTTTTACTTGCGGATTATAATGAAGTTTATTTCTATAAAAAAAATCTTGTTTGAATTTCAATACACACACTGATTGTATAGCATTAATTAATTTAATATATGTTCTATTTGTGCATTATTAAAAATTAAAATCGCTTATTTTATAGGAATTGTAGAGGATCCTAGATTGCCTCTTCAGAATTAGAGATAGATATGAAGTCCTAGAAATTGGTAAGTCAAAGCTTATAATTTATTGTTTTATTGATTTAGCAAAATTCAAGAATACACTTTACATAGACAAAATAAATATTTACCTCATCAAAATTCTTACTCTTTATTCTACCAGCAGATTTCTTGATTATTTTTAGAAAATGGTATAGTGCGGATATAAAGAAAAATATCAATTTTTTCTACAGAAGAAAAGTGTTTGTACTTGTACGAGACTGGAGCGATAAGATGTGGATCATTTGCAACAACTGATGATAATGAAGAGAACTATATATGCAGAAATCTATACTAATACACGGGAATGATATTGTATAAATGAAAATCATTCCAGTTCATTCATGGTCTCAGACACCAACATCTAACATGTCGCTGACAACAAATCTCGTTCAAAACTTTATTGAAAATGTATTATACACAGAGGGCTATAAAAATTGGAATAAAAGTAATCCGTTGAAATATTATTTTCCTGGAAACATTCACATAAACTTGCGTATTATGGGACAAATATTTCGCTCATCATACATTAAACGAATAGGAGAAATGAGTTCCGCAATAAACATCCCCGGATGTCTTTTAAGGGAGCAGTTATACGCAATAAATGATGCTACGTGTGAAACTGGAATAGAGTGGGGGTGAATCCTCGCCATCTTAGTATTTGCTCGATTTGTATCGTTGATGGCTATGGAATGCAATGAAACCGATACTGTCAGAAATATAATTTGGTGGACTGTAGATTATCTAGAAGACATAAAATTCTCAAATTGGAGTAAACATCAAGGCGGATGGAAAGGATTTAATGAATTCTATAGAGTTTCAAATATGAATAAGGATCACATCATTGAATATCTCAAATGTGTGTGGGCTAAACTAGATGGAGTCAGCACCAATGTATTGAATAGAATTCTGTGTGTAACAAATTGGTTGAAACAATGTTGATAATATAGATTTGACAATTATCATAATTGAAATTATAAAGTTCAATATATTTTATACATTTAATTTTACCACTTTTATTTGGAAAACCAGTCATTGGAATTTGTAAATTAGATTGTGTCTGCAAATTGAATGAGATAATGATGAAAATGGAGATTTGACAGCTAAAATAACACAGTATTATTGCTCAATACATTTTTTTTGCAGTCCGAAGTTGCTTTATTTATTCCATATCATTAATTTCTTTTTTGCAATAGTAATATAAAAATTTGATCATTGATTTTGATTTCATTGATTAATATTTTTTGTTCATTATTAATTTGTGAAAGTATTTCGTCAATAAACTTTGTATTGCAATTGAAGTGTCTTTATTTATTGTATATAATTTGAAAAGGTAATTGTACTGAATTAAAATACTTTTATTGATTTTTCATAATAATCAAATACAATTGACAATAATAATAATAATACAAAAAAAACACAAGCGAAAAACAAAAGTTATTACTTTACAGAGTAGCTGTACTGAATTTAAATACTTTTATTGTTTTATCATAATAATCGAAATACAATTGATAATAATAATAAAAATAATAATAATACAAAAAAACACAAGCAAAAACAAAACAAAAGTTATTACGCTATTACTTTACAGAGATAAAAGTATCACTATTGAATGTTGCGCTTTTGTGATAGTTTCATTAGAGTTCTTTGCAGGAGATTGCATTGGTGTTTTGGTGACTTTGGAGATGGATTTTGGTGTGATGTTGAGAGCATTGGAGAATTTTTGCAGTGGTAGAGCAAGTGTGTCATTGGTGACGGGAGAATTAGGTGCAGTGTCTGAGTCAGCTGTAAAAGGAGGAGGTGAAGCGGGGCTCTCAGAGGATCCTTCATCATCCGTATCAAATATTCCTGTCATGACAATAGATTTTTCTATGAACATGGCATCATGGTAGCAACGATTGCTACGCTTTGATGCTACCATTCCTTTGTACACCATCAATCACGGTAATTTCTGTTTTCCCTCTGTGAGAAGATGAGTGGGAAGGAAGACTTCTCCAGAAGTCCTGTCTCCATCATCATGCTCTAGCTCATAGGTAGCCACCGGAACTTTAGTTTCATTGCCAAAAGCAAAGGTGTTTATAGTTCTGACGCTCATCAAGACGAAAATTGCACCATCTTTAAATTGCGAGAGGTTTGGTTATCTTGACAAAGTTCTCCAGCTCCTGATGAGACTGTTGTCTCACTACATCTGCATATCTCTCCAACGCCTCATTGTGTGGGAATGGATCCGTCAGCAGTGGTTAGAAGGAGTGAGCCGGTCCTCCTGCAAAAGTTGGTTTCATCCCCATCTAGATTGCGTGTTGTATAGTCACATTCTTCATAAAGCCTGGTCGGTATCATCAATCTTCCATTCTCCCTCTCTCCATCTTTCAGCATCCGAAAATATTGCAGCACACCCGGTTCTCCGTGAACAGTCTCTCCCCTCTCCGCACCAACAATCTCCAACACGGTATATGAAGGTAAACTCCTCAGAGTAATATAGTTTTCCAGATTCATCAGACATTCCTCTCCATACTTTCTAAAATAATAAAATTACAAAAAATAAATATATAAAATCAGAACATATTATTGCAAGCAACAAAGCTCCCAGTGAAATATAGGAAAACAACAAATTCAAAGTGAAATATAGAAAAAATTCCAATAGTTTATTCATTTATGAAATAATATAAAAAATGTTTTTTTTAAATAATTTATTTCGTAAAAATGAAAAAAAGATTTCAATTCACTCATTCATAAAAAATATAAAAAATTTCAAATCATTTGTTTTTCTTCATGAAAAATATAAACAATTTCAAATCATTTATTCATATAAAATATAAAAGTTTTCGAATCAGACCTTCATTCCTGAAAAATATGAAAATGTTTGAATCATTCTTCATTCATGAAAATTATAAAAAAATTTCGAATCATTCCTTCATTTATACAAAAATATGAAAATATCTCACCTAGTCTTAGCAGCTAGTTGACGCAAATTATCCATGTCCAACTGTTGATTCGCCTTTCTCTTTCTGGATGATTCAGAGGGTTTTCTGGGAGCATTCGCCAACTTCTTCCGCCCTGGAGTTGAAGTGTTGACTGGAGTGTGAA
>JAOQGN010022870.1:0-13250 GCA_027564295.1 Himantozoum antarcticum
AAATGATGGTGATGCATTCCCATTTGAATACTGGGCAAACATTGTATGGCTGGATGTTTACAACTTTGTTGTAAGTTATCTCTAAGAATTAATGAGTAGTATTTCACATCTCTCTGCAAACTGAAGTTTGGGAATGATTTGTTACATCTTAATTTGTATTATTCTGTGATCCAAGATTTCTTGTTAGTTTCCATGTAAGCAAGTTGTCACTGACATTAGAGGTTATGAACAGTAAAGCTGAGTTTAGACCTGCTAGGCTTCGGCAATAGGGTTGGCAATGGGCTTGGCAATAGGCTTGGCTTCGGCAAAGAATGTTTAGTGTAAAATTCTAGACGGAGCAGAAGGCAAGCTGGAAGGCATACCGAAGACGGAGACGAGGCAACCCAACCATGTCTCAGGCCGTCTTTTGCTCAGGCCGTCTTCTGCTCAGGGTCACGTGTCCTTGCCATCACAATGGAGATAGTTTACTTACTTCCTTTTAATAATCTAAAGTATTGAATCGCTGTTACTTATGGGCCTGAGCACTCAGTGTTTCCATTAGTTTCGCTTTGCACAGAAAGATTAAAAGCTGATAATATTTTCAAATTTCGTTTTCAATTTATATTAATTAATATGGGTGTTTTCTTGATTCTGATTGTATGTGGTAGGCATCTACGACCCCCCTGTGCATGTAAATACCACAACAAGAGTGCATTTTAATAATGATAATAATTAATCCTGACCAATGTAAAATCTGATAATTATCGCCTTTTCCGGCAGGTGTAAGGACGAAGCCAGATCATTCAGTCGTATCGCCTCGAAAATGACTACTATTAGCCAAGATTTGTGCCAAGCCTATTGACAGGCTGATCTAATCTCAACTTTACGGTTACATCATAGACACATATTTCTTTACGCATTTTAGTTACGCCTGTCTTATAAAACTGTTTCCCCACTTGCTGTGAGACCTGTCAGAGAGTGAGAGTCACTATGTGTGATTAATAAAGAAATCAAATTGTCTCATACATTTTGTTCATAGGATGAACGTGTGAGTGGCTCTATGAGAAATGTCCCCACATTTTATGAAACCAACTGTACAGAAGTCAAAACTTGGAGTCGTTGCCCTCAGGTGAGTTTCTGCGGAGTGTAAATGTTTTGCCACAACAGAACAGTGTTCACAATATTTCGTCTTAATGCAACACAAAAATATACGTAATAGCAAATAGTAATTGCTAAGGATACAAAGATGATAAACCTTAGTGGTATTGCATTGAAATAGTTAATTAGGTTCTACAATTATGAGAGGTCACACATCATACATGAGCCCTACAATGAGTTGGTCTATTGATTAAGATAGAGGCACTTCAATCGTGAGGTCGTGATTTGTTTCCCACTGCGATCAAACAATATTTCTCTGCTCAGAACCACTGGACAAGATCTTTAGCCTTAGTTTCGCCCTGTGCTGCGCCCTGTGCTATCAGCAAGCAAAATACAGGTCAAAATGGATTCCCATTGACTCGCTCTACTATTGGATTACCACCTAAAATAATGCTAGCAAACAATTGATATACATTTTCATTATTTTATTACAGATCTATGAAGCTCTACTCTCATTCAATAACAGCTTGAGCAGCTTTAATGTGGGGCAAACCAACTCCAAGTACTATGATCGGTTAAATGAAAATCTGAATGACTTGATTATAAAAGCTGGTCTACAGTGTGTAAATACAACTCCATCACGTAAGTATATTAATTCCCATGGGATAATTTTCTAGATTGCTTGTTGTGTTGACTACCACTTTGTTGTACCTTCGTCTCTCATATTTTCATATATTTAATGCTCAGAACATAAAATGAAAGTTAAGATGCATCACTATAATATGATACGGTATCAGTATCAATATGATGATGAGACAATTCAGCAATCTCATCCTAATATTGTTAGGTCTTACTATTATCACGGGTTATATTAGTGTTCAACCAAATGAAAACAGGAGCAACCAAGTGTGCCAGCTAATTAGCTTGTTTATCAAATAAATTAAAACTCAATAAGTTGAAAAATAAATTCACAGGATATGAAGTAAGTCTTTGGATGTCGTTAAATAATATTGATAAATCTAATCTACAAGATCCGTTCAGTTACCATAAGTTTTGGAATGTTCAACGCTTAATAATTGGAATTTGCAAAAAGCACAAGACAATTTAATTTGTTACATAGCATATAGAAAAGCACACAAGGAATAGGCATTTTGGTTCATTATCAGAGGAAAAATTAACTATTAAAGCGAAAATATTGTCTATTTCATTAAATTTATTATAATTGCGAAATCTTTGGAAATATGTATGTCAATGATAACTCCATATATTATATTAGAAGTAAATATTATTGTTACTATTATTATCAATATTGTTATTATTATTGTTGTTATTATTATTAATATTATTGTTATTATACATTATTTCAGCTGGCAGTGAGATGGGATTACAGAATTGGATTAGTGCCAGCTTAGGGTTAAAATTTATGCTGGAATGTCTGGATTATGGCTTTGATAAGTAGAAGAGACACAAAGGCCAACTGACTGTGACATCATTTAGTAGAAGAGACACTAAGGCCAACTGACTGTGACATCATTTAGTAGAAGAGACACAAAGGCCAACTGACATCATTTAGCTGATTTACAAAAGCTCAATGAAGATGAACTAAATGAACAACCTGTCTGATATTATGAAAATTCGTTTGCATTCACAATGGATTTATGAACTTCCAACATTTATGGGTATCAATAACCTATAGCCTTTTATACCTGCCACCTTATAGCTTTAGTCAATGTCTCAAGTTTAATAATTGTTCTGCAAAGTGACATTATAATTATATTATTATTCAGCAAAGCTTACATTAACTTATTAATATTATTGTCTTCACTCTCTAAGGATTACAACATTAAATATTGTATAATATAATAACTTATATTTATATCATCTAATTTATAATATAATCATTTACGCAAAATAAACAAATCAAATTATTACATTGATCAAATCATTATAATTCTTGCCATTCATACTCATAATCATATAATAATTGAGACAAGAATAAAAATGATAATAAAGTTGGTATAAGGCTAATCCTACTTGATTCCTTGATTCAGATTACTTTTCCAAAACATTTTGATTAGTGAGGAAGATGTTTATTTTATAATTTGAGTGTAAAATGCCACGAGGGAGGCATTAAATATCTGTTATTTGGCCAAAAATAGTATGAGAGAGACATAAAATTAATTTATTCAGCATAAAACCAGCATATGGGAAGGAAGAGGTCTAATTTTTCATTAACCTCTCAAAAATGGATGAACAAGGCAATCTAACCAAGTACTTAAGTTGGAGTGGCCTGATCATGTATGAAGTTGATGCTTGCCTTGACATATCTGTTATCTTCTTCTGATAGGGTATAGATATTTAAAAAAGTTATGATGCATCGCAGATTCCATTTTCAAGCAGAAGACAGAAGTAGTTCAGTCCGGAGAAAATGCTACTTTTTGCTCATTCTTAAAGACAACTGAAATGACAATGACCCAACACCAACAACTTGTAACAATGGCATTTATACTTAATGTTGCAAAATTGGACAGAATCTGCCTTGTGTATTCAAATTATAATCACAATTTATAAGGTTCCTAAAGACAATGGCGTTCAATGAATACACGTCTTATTAGTCTAGCTATGATCTTAATAAACTGTAGCCAATGGTACAATTGGGAACAGTAAGGTGCAAAATATTATGTAGATGAGTACTTTTCCTCAATACTGATAAAAGCGCTTCAATAAGTTAAACAATCAAAATATAAAGATCTTCTGTAATTCAGATTATGAACATCCTCAGTTTTTGGAAGCTGCAAGTTTTTCAAAAACACTCTAAAAGTGAAAAAGTATATTGTAGATTAAATTAAGCATAAACATGTGGCTTTTGAAAGTAAACTGCTAAAGATTAGTTTGCGGGAGTTTTCCCTTCATGTCAATTCATTATATATAAGTCAGAGTCATGTTCTGTTATCAAGCTAAAAATGGAATTCCCATAAATTCCATACATGTGGTTCAATGTAAAACTAGATTCTCAAGGATTTCAGCAACAATTTTACCCTTTGTCATTGAACTGATGTTGATAATGATGACTGAGGTGTGCTACTATATGTGCCTTACAGTAATAAATTATGCTATCCCACAAATAAAATTACGAGCTAATGAGTTCAGAACTCCTAGCTGAATGGTTCTGTTAAACTATATTGTAGGAGAAAAGACCCCATCATTAAATATTCTTATAGCACAGTCTAGCCATGGGGTGAGTGCTAAAGCACACAGATTAATAGATTTTTTGAAAACTCTCAATCCTAGAGTAACTGAAAAGGATTTGGAAAATATATTGTTCAGGGGTAAAGTGGTGACACATACAATACTGACATTACTGCGGATTCCACTGATAAAGAGAGCTACAGAATGATTTGTAAAAGGTAACAGGAGAAAAATATTGACACCTAGACTTGTACTTAACTACTGATTGGGAATTTTTCCGGGGATAAACATCAGGCTGTACATGAGTTGAGGGCAAAAACTAGAAACTGTAAGACATATGAAATTATTGGCTATAGCATGACAATGTGATCTAAACTATGGCGAACATGTGAATTATATTGCTAAAAAGTGCAATCCCAGGCTTTATGTCTTATGCCAATTTAACAAAGCAGGACTAACAAATATTCAACTGGTCATTATATTCAAAAGCCTCCTAATCTTGGTGATAGACTATTCCTCAGCATTGTATGCTTATCTTACTTCTGAGTTGGAGAAACGGTTGCTACACATTCAGTCGACAGCCAGTAAGATCGTTAGCTCAGTAATTAACATTAACATCAAAGATAGGTAGTGTATGTTTCTCCGTGTAAAGTTATGACCAGTATTTTTTAATGACAATAGCCATCCTCTATAGCATATTCTTCAATGAACAAGGCTAGAGGATTGCCACTTTTAATGTAAAGGATTCAAAACCAAAAGTAAAAATATCTCGGGTTATCAATTCTTTCTTTTATCAGGGCTTTACATATATTTAAGATAGTACTCCTCATTTTTCACTCCGGTGATTTTGTTTCAATTTTTCATAACATATTCATTATTATATGTTCATTCAAATCACTTGTAAATATTAACTATATCGTTGAGCATTGAGATGTAATTGTCTATATTAATAATGTTATTGTATTGATTGTACATATTGTTACTTTTTACATATTCATGTCATAACCGATTCCATATCTTTGTATCTGGCCGAATCTTGCCTACTTGTTAACTGCCTTTGTATCACTGCCGAATCTGTTGTAAGGTCGAAAATTCGACCTCCTGATGAATACTTTTTGATTGCAAGTCAAATACTATATGTTCCATTTGACTTAGATGTTTGTCACATGCTATATGTTCCATTGCTCACCATTACTTAGCAACCATTCGGCAATGGCTTAACGTTCTCCCATATATAAGTAGAGCTGATTTTCATCGTATCATCCGCCAGTAGATCCTAGGATGCTGCTCAGGACCATTGGATTATCTTGGCCTTACCACTACTGAACCTTCGGGAGTATCAGGTGGTTCGGCAACAAGAGAATTGATACAAGTATAAGTGAGATGATCTTGGGACTCTGTACTTGACACTTGGATGCTCGCTTCTTACTACTTACAGGCCTTCTTGGTAATCGGGTAATATTGAAATGACAGTGGGACCATAGTCAAACCCAGTACATTGCTGATTAGATACAGGTTGAGCACATGTTAGATTTTCATGTTATCACCATTGATGCTATATTGTGAAAGAGTGCACCAATGCTCAAATTCACTACTTCCGTTGTTCCTTACTAGTTATAGTATTAAGAATTGTTAGAGATCATTGTACTCAATCATCTGTTGAGTCGGCAAAGACTACTCCCTTATTAATAACCAGTATTGCACCTTCGGGAATAGCAGGTGGCTATAGAGTAAGGGAATAGTAATTCTGAATATGAATAACAACAAATACTGCCATTGGTACTAACAATGAGCAGACAACTTGAAAGACAATGATGATAGTAAATTGTGACCTCATGCAAACCAATCGGCAAACAGAACAAATAGCAAAAGAAAGAGAAGAGAATTATGTATACAGTATCATCAATTACTGTAGTTGCTATTGCTACTGAGGTTTTACAATAATATTCAGCAAAGGAGACAACTCCTAACAAATTATTATTGCAATATTATATTGCTAGTCTGTAATTACTTATCAGTGAACTGCTTGATTTATTGATAAGAATTGGAGAGAAGCCAATACTAATCTGCCACAAGCATACATGTCTATGTAATATATCTATATAAATATTTCGACCTGCAAAGAGACTCGAGTAATATTATTATATTATACCAAATGTTCTAATCTTCTATGGCATAGTTTTATTTTTAGTGCAGCTTGATTCCAAAATTTAAGTGTTCATATTGAGATAATTTCTCCATTGACATTGATAAATGTCCCATTGCTACATAAAACACTACACATAGAATATTTGGGAATAATGCATTAGGTAAGTTATAATGCTAATATTGAATACTGTTAATATACTAAAGCACAAAGCAAACAACATTATGAACAACACATTTCAAACAATGAACTACGCACACAGAATATTGAAGTACTCACACCAATAATCAACTACACACTGAAATTATAAATGAAAGTCTGACAACGAATCATGAACTCCACACTAAATCAATGCCACATGATTTTTCGTATGGCGCTCATTCGTTAGATCATCTATTGAGTATTGATAGATTAGGTTAGAGAAGCGTAACCAATAACATACGCAGTGATGGCTGATGGCTACCAAGTATAGGCGTAGTTAACTTCAACTACCTTCAACAGATATTTGAGGAGAGTTGACAATTGACGATAAGTGACGATAACCAACACATATATACAAGGAAGTGGTAATTTAATTGTAAATTTAAATATAGTAACTATGTTGTATTGCTACAATTAGTACTCAAAATAATTTGTTATACAATGCAGAATTTCTATAACAAGTCATTCTCAAAAGTTTAAGACTGCTTAAAGCTTTGTGCATGAAATTCACAATTTCAATATCTTGCAGCGTAAACATTTTCTTTATAATACTGCATTAAATTTGTTTGACAAAGAGCATTAGACATGAACTTTACAGACTTTTCAGTAATCTTAAACTTCCACAATCAATATTTTTTTATGGCTTCCTCAGCTTTTGATGACAGTATTATGAGGGTTTCCGATGAGAGTAAGGCACTAATTTGGTGAAAGTTGTGGCTCTCATTCTTTAATCCAACTCTACCATCTCTGCAATATTATATAAATGTAGTTGCTTCTCTGCTACTTCATCCTTCAGTATACACCACAAGTTATCAATGGGACTAAAGCCTGGGCTCTTTACCAAGCCATATGAGAACCGTTACTCAGTTCAGCTTAAGATACTCTTGACACCTTCATGAACTGATGACATGGCCCACCATCATGCATAAACACATTACTGTAAATCTATATACACTCCCATATGTGTTTTTCAGAAAATCTAAGTTCTTGCCACCATTCATGGTGGTGGTCTTCTCCTGAAAATACAGGCTGGCAGTATCGATGTCAAAGTATATCAAGGGCAGAATCGAATAGCAGTTAAGAACTGTTATTCGATTCTGCCTTTCGTAAGAAAGGGAATTGAATTGAATAACCAGAAACCAGAATTGAATATCAGTATTCTTGAATTGTCTCTGGTAACAGCACTGATTAGAATATCATTGAGAACCCGTAGCACATACTTTAGGCTAATGTAGCGGGAAGCAACCTTCTAATGTTGCAGAGATGGTGGGGATGATTAAAGAGCTCTGGGCTATTACCGTAAATCTATATACACTCCCATATGTGTTTTTTGAATAAACACATTACCATTATCAATATCATACCGGACCATAATTGTACAGTATTTGTGTTTGTCTTGTCGGTCTTGAGCTTTGACAAGTTAACTGTAAATTACATAGTGACGATTTGTCAGGGTAAGCCCGTATCATTTTGATGGCGTTTTATCATCATCAAAAAATTAATGACGACTATAATTATATATATATAGATATCAATCTCATACTGGACCATAATTATACAGTATTTGTGTTTGTTTTATGTAATTATATGAACTTGTCCGGATTTTCTGTTAGCCCCCATTAAATGGCAATGGTATGCTGATTGTAACATATTTTGATAAAAGATAATTTGTTTGCCATTAATTTACAAATTTCCAGAATAAAATTTCTATTTAGCTTTTTACACTTCGGTTAATGTTTCTGGGCTGCTCTAAGTGAGTTTTTCTGAGATCAAGACAAGTCATGGCATGAAAATGTGTGAAAGTCACAATGACCGCATTAGTAATAACAACATCAAAGTATTCTCCATCAACTGTTAGGCCACCGTCAGCTTGCTCTGTAAATTTGTTATAGTAAAATCCATGATTGCCATACGTTGCCCTTATCTTTCCTGGTACCTGTAACTAATATCTCCTCTACTCTATTGCAACATTTGTCATGTGAGCTTTAGAGAATGACAGGAATATTTGACAAAAATATGAACGAAAATAGTTCATCTAATATCACATGACCAACGGGTTGTAAAATTTCCTTGTTCAGACAAAACTATGAAATTTACAGAAAACTCAGAGCTAATTAAAATACTACCTACATAATTGTCTTTATAAAATTGTAGAAAACTGGTACCAGTGCAATCAATCGTGTTCGATATATTGGTGATGTCCGTTGCTACTGGACATGATCATTATACAGACAAAAAGGTTCAGCGAAGTGGAACTATTAGGATGAGAGATGAAAGTGCAAGTATCTGCCAATATATGTATAATTATTTAGTTACCTACATAAATTGAATGCGGCAAACTTAAAGTTACTTCAAACAGAAAATTAAACAAGCAAGATTAAACAAGACAAACAATTTATCACATTATCAGTTGTAACCTTTAGCAAGTTTATCTATGACAGAAAAGGGGAAATCAATAACCAGTAGAATGACTTGTTTTATAAGACCAGCGCATCTCACATCTAAGTCAGGTGATCATTCTGTGGGAAAATGGACCTTAATCCAAATTAATTTAGAAATTAATTTTATTCACAAACCTTCCAAGTATTTTCTTTGAAAAAACATCACAACAATGAACACTAGTCCTGAAAACACAGTATAAATACACTAACTTATCCTAAACCAATGCATAGATACACTATCTTATCCTAAAACATAAAACTAATTATTTCTCTTCTTGCAGTTACGGTTTTGGAAATAATGAAATAACTAGTTAACTTGAACAGTTACGGCTTTGGAAATAATAAAATAATAGTTCACTTGTGATTCAATGTTTAGTGGGTCTATAATATTTAATGGAGTATGCAATAGATATAATTTTGCATTCTACTCTATCCCCACCCCAAAATCCTTCATCATCATAGAATATAACGTTGAAACAAATGGATATATTTATCAATGGCGCTTGGTGATTTGTAACAGGACTGAAATATTTGGTGTCACCAGCGTGACCAGATATCAAATGTCTAGAACTGGAATTTCTGGGAACATACAATGGTGCATTGGTCATGACTGCTTTTCATACTTCTTTTTTAGGTATGGGTGGGTATACATGCAGTCATGCACACCCCTTGTCTGTGATATTTAATAGTGCCATTCCACAAGCTATTTGTATGGGTTTACCAGACTTTTATGCTAAGTTTATTGAGGTGGAAGATACATACAATTAATCTGCAGAGGAGGTTCTGGACAGGAGAATCTGCACTGGAGGATAGATACAACTAGGAAAGTTCTGTTGTCACACCTCCTGTCTACATCCGTTCTCCAACACAGCATGTAGATATGCTTGCTAATAGTGACGAGTCCTGAACAAAAGCAATAATCAAGATTACATAATAATATTCAATGTTCTTGGTGAATGGAAATCATTTGCAAATGTTGGCAGTTTCAGAAAGGCCTTTTATCAGTTGATAAAACAAATACAAATTCATGGGATTTCCACCCATATCATATTTCATATTACTAAGAATAGCGTCAAAATGTATGATGACCCTTCACCCTTGCCTATTGCAATAGCTTGAGCTAACAATGCGTTGCTGTCACGGTACTAGCAGGATATTTGAGTTGTTTGCATGTCTTATCGGATGACGCAAAATTGGGCTACCTGACATTTTAGTCAAGATAGATAATTAACAATTCTGAATGTTGACTAAGCATATCAGTATCTGTATGCTTGGATAAACCACTTTGGGTTTTCAACTTCCAGGCGATCTGGAATAGAATGTCAGTTATTGCCTCACTGAATGGTGAATGAACGCGGAATATGCTGCAGTATTTACTTCCAGAAATAGGAATTATACACAACATTTTTCAATTTCAATCTTACCCACAAAAAGGCCTTATGATGGCATCATTTAACTACTACTACCAGAATGCGTTGCCATACATGATGTTGTCACGAAATGGCATTGAACGTCATTGTCGTTCAATGAACATACAGTGGGATGTAAAAGTTGTTCGTACTAAGAGAATATTTAGAGCAGCCATTGATCAATATGATTGGGCTTTGCTGCGTATGCTAAATCGTATCATAGCGTATTTCCTTTCTCTACTGAATTCCAAGACAAGCTTGGCGGATGGGTTATAGCTAGCTGAATGGTCAAACACTTGGGTTCAGAGAGTTTATTTATACATTAGTCAAATGAATGCTTTATTCTAAATTTTCATGCTTTGAAGACAAGCTGGTTCAAATAATACAATATTATTAAAAAGCATGTGATATATAGACTTGTTCCAAAAAGTGTTTAATTTTTATAACAACAATGCATGTACTTGTGGAGCCGGTTGTAAAAATCTCTTACTTATATATATAATTTCATTATTCTTGAATAAATGGTTGCAAAACAAAAGGATTTAATGCACATAGTATCCATGTATTTTGGTTTTATAAATACACTGTTGTTAAGTTAATATCAAATGGTGCGACTTGGATCCGAAAGTATAAAAGTAAACTATATAAATTCTCCTTCCAATCAGTTTTGGATATTAAGTTTCGAAAACAAATTGCTTTGCGGCGCCATGAGTTTAGTATACGTTCTTCTTATTAATAACTATACTAGGAAATATTACTAGCTTGAAAAAAAACGTCAAACCTGATTTTCTGCTACACTCTAACGAAGGACCAATTAGACTATACTATATATACGATATTCGTATATATTTCTCTATATTTTTGTATTTTCTGCATGGTAGGTTTAGGTTTCGAAAATTATAAGATCCCGACGTTTGAAACATGCAGCACCTGTTTCAGTCCATCGTAATTAGGTTGTCGGTTGCTCCACATAAAAATAAATGAAAATATAATAATTTAAATAAGGCACCGGCAGCATATAGTTTCGACAATTTTGAAAAAACTCGCAATCGTGAGTTTTTGAGAAACTTTACCTCCAAGCTTATACATGCACTGACCGTATAATCCTCTGTGCGGATGTTTGGGTTAGGCCATGAAAAAAATGTTTGAGACTAAGCGCTGTGATGAAAGGTTTCTGTCTCCGTTATCTTTCAAACGTAATTATCATGTCAATAGTGAATAGAGCATATGTTGTATACGCACCAGTAATAATTAACACATCATACGACAAATTCTTAAAAAAGTGAATAAAAGTGTAGACGAATAGCTGAGAATAATTAGAAATACAGATATACGATGGTTTATTTTTCGAATGTTTTTCTGCCTCCCCCAAACGAGGTTCTTTTCGTCTTTTTCTTCATGTGACGACTATACCGCGATCGGAATAGCGAGGTTCGCTATCGGTCAAACATCTCTATAGAAATATGATGCTTGTTGCATGGCGTTGTTCATATATTTATTTTGCTTCTCAACAGTATAGGCGAATCGACGACTTTAAAATATGAGTCGCATCACAAATTGTCAGACAAAGGCGACAGAACAACGATCAAAAGCAGAACTAAACGTTTTGTATATACTTTTTTTTAGTGTTTCTTTTGAAGCCATATATTGGCGACCTTTGACTTAATTGAAGCATATGTTTTAAAGTGGTTCTCCGATGAAAAAATCGCTCGTTATTTTTTTACATAATCTTAAAGATGTTATAGTAATTGGTAATTGAGCAAAGTTTCATGTCAAAATTCGTTGAAATAAAGGTAGTAATTAGCGTGTAAAGTTTGTATTTTTGGCGCCGCCATTAAAATGACCGAGCTTGGGAAGAATGAGTCGAGGAGAGCTTATGACGTCATGTACTCCAAAAAATTCTAAGCGCGCATTTTTTATCGGAGAAAAAAACTTCGGCGCGCAGTAAGCAAACTTATAGTAGTCTGGACACTTCACTCAATCAAAGTTAAAAAATGTTATTTTATAAATATTATTATAGTAAAACTTGATCAGGTATTATTGATATAAATTGATATCAATCAATATGAATTAATCAATTAATAGTGATAATCAATGAAGGAGGTTTTTGTGACTTTATTGATTGATAGCAATTGACATAGGCACATATAAGCAGTAAGCAGTAAGCTGATCAGAAGCAATTGATGAATTATTGGATCATTTTGTTGACGTACCCACACCTTTAATTAAGGCATACAGTACAATACATTATACATAGCCATATTTTCCATAGCCACTGTGACTGCTTGCCAACCAAAAAAACTTGCAAACGTTACAAGAATAACATAAACTAAGGATTGTGTAACCTGATCATATGCTGTTATTTTGATATATGAAACTTGTGCAAATTTGAGTAAAAAGCAAATTATTTCGTTTTAATGTTGGTCTGTTTGACCGCCATGGTGACAAGATGCATCTTGGAGCAATTGTTTTGAAACATTATCTTTTCAGTCATATGCGACCCATAATGTATATATATATCAAGACTATCCCTCACAAAAATATCCAGTTGGATCCAATTGGAATTCCAATTGGAAAAGGTGATTGAAAAACAGCATAATGTCAAAGGTGAAAAGTATGAGAATCTGCATGATATTTCCAATTTGACAGAATGAGATGTACATGAGTATTTTAAGGACACTGAGAGTTTGGTCCACATGCATTGCTGGCATTTTCCACCAGTGTGTCCCACCTTTTCTTGTTATATACTCGACTAGTTTGGTAGTATATACTGCCAATTTATGATAG
>JAOQGN010022981.1:0-13248 GCA_027564295.1 Himantozoum antarcticum
AGTACTCCAATAGAAATCACAATCAGACACTGTCATTAAGTATAGTTGAAAGTTATAATAATCTTGAAGTAGATTTTATCAAAAATAGCTTAGTTATTAAAATGCAGAGCAGTGAGAAAATACAACCTTCCGCTGCGAAAGCTAACTGCTAACTGATGAATTGTTGAGTGCTTGCTGGTAGAATGGTGATGATATATCGAAGGCGGCTTTCCTTTTCGATGATATTGTCGACAGTCTTCTATTTATTCTTTCCGGAATTTTATTGATGATATTGGGTGGGTGGTTTGATTTGCAGTTCACGTAAATAGGTATGTTTCCTGGCTTGATATATGGGTTGTGTTTACCTGTGGTTAGGTTTAATGTCACGTCTAAGTAATTCACAACCTTCAGATTTGCTTCTACTGTGATTCTTAGGCTGATTTTTCTGAATGTTTCACGTAATTTGTTCTTCATGTTTTTGGCTTCTTGTGGTTAGCTCTAAATGCTGCTAGGCAATTGTCTCTGCATAGGCCGAAGTGGGCCCAAATATATTGGACAATATTAATAGTAATGTAGCATCCTATCAGCTGACAGTTCTGTGCCGTCAAATGAGCCCATAGAGACATCAAATAAGCCATTGCGAGTTCTTTTTTGCCACAGATTTTGGTTGTTCAATAGAATCGGTATCCTGACATGCATGATAATGTGGCATTCTTCGGAACTGATATCATGATACTGTGCAGAAAAGTCCAAAGCTTCGTTGAGTAGCTATTCTGATATTGATGGGTAGAAGTCTGCAATATCGAAACAGATGAAATTCAAGGTTTAATTCAAAGTTCCTTAGACTGTAGGTAGTTAAACCACTTCAGGATTGATGCAATATTCATCCATTGGTTTATCTGTGCGATGTTGACTACATTTTTGTTGATTCTATCTAGAATATGTTGCTGATTGAGCCTATTTCTGTTTTTGCAGGATTGATGAGTCTGTATGTTGGTCTGGTTTCAAAGTTTGCATTGTGGTCCTTCAAAGTTATGCATGCTTGTTTTCCTGCAATTTTATCGATTCTATCATTTAGTTTTAGTTTTCAATTCCTTGGTGATTTGTGATACCGCTTTCTCGGTAGTTTTAGCATATGTTTGTGTTACACTATCTTGCAACAATCTCTGGTATGTGTTGCTTGACATTTTGAAATGGTTACTGGTTTTGTCGGCTTTTACAGGGAAGGTAGTCATGTTGTAAAATGTCATGTTTTTAAATTGTCATTGGAATTGACAATTATTTATACCTTTAAACTCGCTGTTCTTGATTAATTCTAGCAGACTTGCTTCAAAGTTCTTCATTTCAGGGATGGGAGGAGCCTTCTTTTGGAGTTGAATCCATGTTTCTCGTGATGTTACTTTGGCTTCTGACTGGAGGAAATAGTGCGTTTCCACCTCATTCTGTGTATTACATGTTCTGTTTTTTTCTGTAAGTTTGTTCTTATGCTCACTTTCCGATGGTAAAGATATATTATTTTGTGGAATAGTCAAAGTTAGTCCGTTCCATTGTAGGTTCTACTGTTACACTGCTCAACAAAAAGGAGTGATACTTATAGTTATTTTTGTAATGAATGGTCGCAGAGCATGTAGATAGTGCTCAATGTTATAAGGAATGGATGGTACGCGGTACGATCTCTACGAGGTATATTACTGTTGCAAGTAGCACGTAGTGCAGGATGGTCTCGGTCATACGTGGCATCACATCATTGGGAGTTGCATACTCCTTGTCACTGATCAGAAGAGAGGGCAACTCCCAGCAGATGGCCTGTTTTACCTCATTTTGATGATTATCTGACTGTTCTGCATTACTTGACATAATATTATCAGTGTTTGATGCTATGGGCTGCATTAGAGCAGCTAGGGTTTGAATGTCTCCTTGGAGAGAAGTGATTTCCAGAGTTTGCTGATATTCTGGACTAGGGAGAGTTTCCGCCAAGCTGTGTGTGAAGCGCAATGTCTATTATCATTGCTGACAGCAAAGGGAAATTGGGAATCTGTGGATTTTATGGGTGTGGATTAGGGTCTAGATGGTTTTATAGGTGGCATAGCTCTAGGCCCATCCCTAGGCAGCACCTCAGATGTACCTCGGTCATTAGTGACATGCAGTTTGATGCAGGCATCATGATTAAGAGTTTCTTTATCTCTGAGCTGCCGCCGATAAGTGTGGAATGGCAGAGCCTCGACTATCAAGTATGGGCCTCACAAATTTGCCATTCAGCTTTTTAGCCTTTGCTATAGTAAGTTGGTAGGATTTCAGCCATACTGAGTCACCTGCTTTGAAGAGTGACGGCTCCTCACTATCGTCTATTCTAGCCTGTAGCTGTTGTGTGCGCAGCAAATTGTGAGCTATAGCCATACGGATCTTTAGATATTGCGTCTATTCAGAAACATACTGCTGACCATCGGTAGAGATGTCATAAGTTAGTAATGAGGGTAATCGGATCTCCTGACCTAGCATGAGGTAGTTTGCAGACTCACCGGTTGCTCGGTGAGGTGTAGACCGCTCACTTGCATAATATGTGGCAGAAGTAGATCCCAGTCTTGGACATTCCTGCCCTCTTCATCCAATAGAGTGCGTAAACAATCTCCCTGAGTCTTATTCAGTGGCTCACAAATGCCATTAGCTTGTGTGTGGTAGGGGGAAGTCCTAGTCTTGTCCACACATCGCGATGTACATAGTTCTAGCATCAACTGGCCCTCAAAGTTTCTACCGTGATCTGGGTGCAGGATTTCTGAAACTTCAAATTGAAAAGAAAGAAAGAGTGTTTCCTGAAATGTGTGGGCTACTGTAGCAACAGCTGCGTCTGGTAGAGGGATGGTATCTGCCCGGCGGGTAAAGTGATCGGTGACACCAAAATCCACTTATTACCATGTGGGGTGGTATCTGAGGGCCCCGTAAAGTCCGATGCAACTTGCAGCCAAGGTCTGCCTGCATACAGTTTGTGTCTATCTAGTACAGAGTTGGTGAGTGCCAGAGCTTTTGGCATGATGACAGGTAGTGCAGGCTTTTACTAGATGCCTGGTGTCTGATAAAATCTGGGCCAGTGTCAGTTCATCTGTATTGTCTTGGTAGTTTTCCACTCACCCAGGTGAGCGGAATTGTGGGTTTCTGTTGTAAAGGCGTGCTGCAGAGATGCTGGACAGGCGAGTACAGTGAGAGACTGCTGGTTGAGCATAGTGGTAGCTTGTAGCAGGCCATCTGCGCATAGAGATAGGCACTCCCATAGTCTCCCATAGCTCCCATAGCTCTTCAGTGCTGGTGCTTCCTCTGGTAGCTCGTTCTCTGGTATGGGCATTCGAGTACTGAGTCGGTAAATCCTGCTAAGGGGCTCTTCAGATTGCTGTCTCTTGAGTATGCCACTGATGGGGCGTATGAATCATATCTCAGGTTGGGGGCATAGTTGGTGTACTGGCCAACCCTCTAGTTTGGTGGGGGGTTGGGGGGGTCCCCCTGCTGGCTGCAAGTGAGCAGATATGTTCAGAGGCATCGTCTGTCTAGAGTTGCTGCATTGGGTAGAGTTGGCATCGCATGCTGGGGTACAGTGGTGGAGGGTGTGAGCTGACTCTCTGGTTGAGGGATCCCCGCTGCTGGCTGCCGATGGGCAGAGAAGGGGAGAGCTGAATGTTCGTTTCCCCTGGGCTAACTGGTGGAGTGGGCTCCCGGCTGAAGGGTAGGTTCTTTGGTGATTCACTCTGCTCCTGTTAACTACAGGTTCTACAAGTGAGGGTACAGGACCGCCTACTAAATCCATCCACGCTGCCGTGTGAACTGCCTCTCCAGTGCTCAAGGGTGTAACCAAATTCCTGTAACTCTTCCAAACATCTGGCCACTTCCCTCTAGGATATTTCAGCCTGTCCATCCAGGTGAGACTCTCAAGGTCTGTTCACAACTTGAACTGGTGGCCATAGAGGAGGGGACGAAAGTGTTGCGCAGCCTTCAATATGGTGAGCAGTTCTCGTCGAGTCACACAGTAGTTCTGCTCTCCCTTAACTGAAAGTCTTGCTGAAATATGCCATGAGACGTTAGAGATGTGAGAGAACGACCCCGCAGGCTTCATTGGAGGAGTCAGTGTCGAAAACATGAGGGAGCTGGGGGTCAGGATAACCGAGGATGGGTGCTTCTAATACTTTTTGCTGTGGTTGCTGGAAGCTGGTTTGGGCCGCAGGATTCCACTGACAGCTGCTCCCCTTCTTGGTCAGGTAATGTAGGGGCCTGGCTATCTCTGCATCGTTCTGAATGAACCTGTGGCAATAGCCAGTGAACCCACGGAATGCCTGCATGGCTATGTCATTCTGAGGTTGTCGCCTTTCCTTTACCGTGCATATCTTCTTGGGGTCTGTACTGACTTCCTTTACTGATACTATGTGACCTAGGTATTTGACCTTTCTCTTGAACAACTCACACTTATTGGGTTTCAGTTTCAGCACTGCAGTTTTTAGGAGGTGTAGTACTTCCTCTAGACGTTCCAGATGCATATCATATCCACGTCCCCACTGAAAATGACCACACCATTTAGATAGGCTAATAGTATATTTCATTGTAGTCCATAGAGGACTCTCTCCATGAGTTGCTCAAAGGTGGTCAGAGCTGATGTCAACCTGAATGGCAGCACATTCCATTGCCACAGGCCGTTACGTGAAATGAAGACTGACTTCTCATTGGCAGCTGCGTCCAGGGCCACTTGCCAGTGACCACTGAGCAAATCAAGTGTAGAGAATAATTCACTGCCATTCAAGGACTGTCATCGATCCTTGGGGTGGGTTTACATTTTTCTCGATGACGTAATTGAGTCTCCGGTAATCTATGCAAAAGCACCAATTCCCATCATTTTTAACCATTACTGTTTTCGGGCTTCAAGTGTAATCACTTATTATCCTTCCAGAATAAAATGAAATATATGTATTACTACTGGACTTAACCATGCACTATGAGAAGGTCTGATCATGTTGTCCTGTTGTAGCTGTTGAACGTGTCTACCAGCCTCCTTCTTCCTTCCTGGGCCGAACCTCCGGGCATTGATTAATTGGAGCCATGTCGGAATGAACCGGGATGGAATGGAGTACCTGTGCCACCGATGTCTGCTGGGGAGTTGCTGAAAACATCCTCGTAATGTGTTAGGAACTACTGGTGCCTCTGCTGTCCTCTGGTGTGGTGCAGCAATCTAGAGCACTAACATACTGGCCTTGTATATGGCTGTGCAGCTCTTCTGCTGGTGTGGAGACTCTACGCAGCTGCATATGGGCTGGAAGGGGTCCCTTGACTAGCTCCACAGAACTGACCAACTGGCGCACATGACTCGCCCCATCGGAACTACCCATCAAAACTACACATTGGTTCCTTCCTAGTCAGTCTCATCACACTAAAACACCGAAACACATTCGGTCTCTACCCAGACGATGGTTTTGGTATTACAAACCTGCCTGCCCGCAATGTAGGAAATGTTCAAAAAAATCCATGTAGAATCTTCAAAGGCTACAGCTTGAACATTACATTACAAACCAACATGAAAGGACTGAACTTCCTTGACATAATGCTTAACCTAACCAATGGCAGCTACAAGGCCTTCATCAAGCCCAACAATATATCATTATATGTAAACTCCAGGTCTAGCCACCCGCCAAGTATAATTAACAACATACCGTATCCACCAATAAGCGACTCTGTGAGATTTCCTGCGATGAAGAATCCTTCAACCATGCAGTACCACTATGCCGGAGATGTCTCACCGACCGCAGCTACAACCATCAGCTAACATTCACACCACCTACTGACCACGGTAAATAGAGACAACGCAAATGTAACATCATATGGTATAACCCACCGTTCACCAGAATCGTCTCATCCAACGTTGGACGTGCATTCCTCAAAATCATCAACCAGGAATTTCCCAAGGCACACCCATGATGCAAACTTTTCAACAAGAACACTATCAAACTCGGTTAGAGTTGCATGCCCAACATCAAGAACATCATAGACGGCCACAACAAAGCCACCCTGATCAAGGAAGCCACAGAAAATACCCCTAGAAAATGCAACTGTAGAGACCCAAATGAATGCGCAATGACCCAATGTCTCAAAAGTTATTTTCTGTATCAAGCCACCGTATAAACCGATGACGCACACCCGAGCAAACATATGTTGGCCTAACTGAGAATACGTTCAAGACACGATACACAAACCATAAGACATCATTTACCAACGAGAGTACAAAATTTGGGACTTTGTTGAGTAAATATATCTGGGAATTGAAATATTGCAATATGCATTATAACATCAACCCAAAGAACACTTAAACACGTCAAAGCGTACAACAGTGCTTCTAATCAATGCAATCTCTGTACACTGGAGAAATAATTTATCATCTGTAAACCCAATCTGTCCATGCTAAATAAACGTAATTGATTAGTGACTGCATGCAGACACGAAAACAAACACTTACTATGTAACTTGGTTATGTAATTTAACAGCTGTATTTTATCATGCATTTGTTTTACCTGAAATGCCTCCCCCGTAATGCCTGCAATGTACAGGATGTAATTGCTCAGCTATTTAAATCACACCAATTTTCTGTTTCAAGTTATGTTCCATGTTCATCATAGACATAAGTCATTTTTATTTGATGAGTGCAGTACCTACTCTACTGTATGAAACTTTTAGTAATTAATATCCGTATATAATATTTTCTTTGTTCCTCTTCTACTTCTTAACTCATTCAGCCCCAGCGACGTATATATCCATCACACTAGTGGTTCGGGTGACTACCCCCCTTAAAACAATCATAACTTCAGTTATAATTGGTCTAGACAACCATACTAAGTTTCATTGTAAATCCAACACGTAAGGCTCTATTTTCATATGATACATCACATAGAAAATGTTTGCCTTATCAAAATTATGTGATATTTGATATTTCCGGTTTTGGATTTCGTGCAAACGGCCCGTATAAAAGTCATGATATCTTGAATATGCAAAGTATAAAATTGTTTTCTTTTGCAATGGATAGGGAGAGAATTTAGCCACATGAAAACATAAAAATACAACTGAAACTTAGGTATTTTATCAGTCAAAATTCAGAAATCGCATAATTCCCGGTTTATATATTTGATTTATAAGACACTTTCAGTCAGTGTAAGGGGTACATGTATTTGATATTTCCTGTCTCACTCAGAGGTTACAGGTAGGTTTGCATATGTATTTTATATGCCGAACTTTCCATAAAATCCAATGGTGAAATTTCCAAGTGTCTAGCTCTGCTGGTTTGAATGCAATCTAGTAATCAACAATTACCTACTACGGTAACATAATTAATAAATAAATAAATTAATTTATTCGAGTTGTTGTTGCCATGTAGTGAGCTAGTGTGCATGATAGACAAACAGAACCAAGTTCACTCGACTCAGTTTTCTGAGAGGATTCAATGAGCCTGGTTTCAGATCTCTAGGTGCCAATATTTACGTTTAGTGACTGTAAATCTAAAATGTATCTGATTTTTTTTACTGTCTTGGCTTACCCCCACAACCCACCGCTCTACCCAGCCCATAAATGGTTTCATCTGATACTAAATTATGTTGTGATCACTTTTCAAACCTACTTCAAGGCTCCAGCTCTCTTCGTTCTCTCAGAATAGTTCAATCATGCGAGGCATATCAAATTTTGAAAATTAGTTTGGGAGTGAAAGAGTTAACTGTAATGCTCTTCTATAAATATTTTATTGAGCACTCTAACAATAGTATATTGTTTTCACTATATATATGCTCTGCATAATATAGTCGAACAGTCTTTTTTAGATATATAGAGATAGCAGTGATAGAGTTATCCGTCCTCGTCGGTCGACCTTTCAGTAGCAGTAGGTTTGGCTTAGGGCCAATACATGAGAGTCGCCTAAAAGATGACAAGTTATTCTTGATTACTCCTTTTAAATATGTATAATGCTGTATGATACATGTACATATTAATATAGTATACATGCATATACATTAATTGTGACACATGCTTTATTTGCAGCGATGCAGACAACTCATCAAAGACAGTTCATAACAGACAGTCAACAGGTAATTATGTCTATATTACAGAACTGGGCTTGAGTGATATAGATGTCTGTGTGACTGTACAACTCCAAATACTTACATTATTGCAACAGTTTACTGCCACTTCTTAGAGTGGAGGTGAACATGGACCCCTGACAACTTGAGTGGGAGGAAAACAGCTCGAACTCTCATCTCGTTAAAAACTGCAGCCTCAAGTCAGCATGCAGTCACAAGAGGAGTTGTGATCGTAGGCGGATCTGTCGTAGGCGTAGGCGGGAAGGACAAGGACTGGGACGGGTCCGTCTAGGGATGTGATAGAGCAGTCACAGGGATAGACCAACACAATACTGTAATAGTTTTTCCCGGGATGGTTATTAGAAACACAAGTATCGCCAGGCTATCACCAGTAACACAAGTTACATCACCAAACCACTAGGCCGAATGAAGGAGGATGTAGAGGCTATTCTATCGACTGGAAGCCGAATGTTTGACAAAGGAATTTGGCCGAATGAAAGTGGTTGTGTAGCCAAGTTATGTGGGTAGGGGACTCTGTTTGGGAATTACTCCTCAAGGGATTCAGCCAGTGGGAAAGTAGACTCTGGAGGATTTGGCTTGGGTAGGTTCAGCCGAATTGGGAAGGATAATTAGTATGTGGGTAGGGAACTCTGGTTGGGTACTACTCCTCAAGGGATTTGGCCTGGGGGAAGCAGACTGGTGGATTCGGCTAGGCTAGGTTACGCCGAATTGGGAAAGATAAGTAGGAAGGACAAAGCGAAAGAAAAAGTTGAGGGATGGCAATCTGTGGTAGAGATTGGGGGAAGAGTTTGAGGGGTTAATCAGACACTTCCGCAGACGGTTCCAAATTATGCAGTTGTGGTCTACAACTTAGTTACTTCAGTAATATACGACAGAATATCATTTAATTCCAAGAATTTATTGAACAATACTCTCAGTAAAAATTAGCAGAACTCAATAATGGTACAAAAGAATGCCACACCAAGTGTGTCAGGCATCAAACATGCCCTCCCTTATATATAACTAAAACGGGGTGGGGCTTAATATGTAAATGAGACTGCCGAAAGTAAGTGAAGTCGGCTTTAGTGATCAGATTCGGCTGTAATTGGCCAAATCTTCTGGAATTTCGTACACAGGCTTCCAACAGTCTGGGAGTTGTACATACCAAACCAAATTTCAGCTCAACAACAAAAGTACTTTTGCTGATATAGTTAAGCAAAGTCGGCCAAATTATAACCAGTGGTGTCAGTGGGCCTATGCGCATCTATACACTGTACAGGCACTTCAAATCACAGTGTATAGGCACTTCTTGCTTGGTAGAGAAAAAAAGTTCATCTATTTAGCACGTTCTTCATCCAAAAGCAAAAACCCGCTGTTTAGTTTATTTTATCTTGTGTCTGAAGAGGTTCACTGCTCCCTGCCTCTCAATGGTTTCCACGCCAGCACTTCTATGCACCACAACAGACCAGCAGAGGGTGTGGCCAGAAATTTGGTGTATAGGCACTTCTTTTTTTGGAAATTTGGAAGACAGACTTAATTATCCTTCCCAATAAGTCTACCAACTTTCATCTCAATATCTTAACCTAGTCGGCCGGTATAGTGTAGGAAATATGGCCGACTCTGATACGTAATGTCCATAAAAATGAATAATATGTACATAGGCTGTGCATCTACTAAATAATGTCATACAGCCGACGGGGAGCTGGAAATTCCTCCACAATACATTATACAGCTGAAAGAGCAAGACAAGCGAAGTAGTGGCAAAATGGTTTACTATTAAAAGGGGCAACTGCACATTAGACGACACAAAACAGAAGTGAGAGAGTGCTTTTTGTACAACGATACTTATAAATGTAGTAGTGTAGGCATGGTGACTTCGTACTGCATGTGACAGTGACCATAGGTTTTACAACATTACAATATTATATCATTATTGTGAGATTAATTTATACTAGAGTACCCAGTGATTATAGCTTTGGAGAACTAATTTAACAATGGTAATTTTAGTTCATTCTACAATTGGAAATGAAAACATGTTTGGAAAGTATATCTGTGACTCTAGCCCGGTGGTAATGGCATTGCTGCAATATTTGATCTATTGCCATGCAATTGTGCAGTATTATATAGTGTTATAGTATATAGGGAGCAGAGGTAGTCATTGGTTAAGTGTTTATACATACAGATTAACCATACACATGCATAATACACGTACAGATTTACAGATTATCTCCAGTAGCAGATCTTGTCATATATTGTTACAGTGTCAGCTAATGATAATACGTACCATGAACTGGAGTGTCCAGAGATTATACGAGATCACCATGTGGGTAGGTACTGGTAGTGCTACCTCAGCATGATATACAGCATGCACATAATTGGTATTTAGGATACTAGTAGTACTACTATTACAACCTAGCTAAATATGATATACAGCATGCATATCATTGGTATTTAGGATGCTAGTAGTACTACTATTACAACCTAGCTAAATATGATATACAGCACACACATAATTGGTATTTGGGATGCTAATAGTAGTACTACTACAACCTAGCTAAATATGATATACAGCATGGACAAAATTGGTATTTGGGATGCTAATAGTAGTACTACTACAACCTAGCTAAATATGATATACAGCGCACATAATTGGTATTTGGGATGCTAGTAGTAGTACTACTACAACCTAGCTAAATATGATATACAGCGCGCATAGCATTGGTATTTAGGATGCTAGTAGTAGTACTACTACAACCTAGCTAAATATGATATACAGCACGCATATCATTGGTAGTCAGGAGGTTGCATAGAAACCTGACTATAAGTATGTCTAAACAATAATAGGAATGTTAGCGAAGCCGAACCCCTCCAGAACCACTGCCATCGCTAGCATGAGGTTTATGTTGTCTTGCATTATATAAATACGTTCATCTATTTATGTATGAACTGTGCCTTGCTGCCAGCTTTAAAGCAACATATATAAGAAAAGAAGCTAAGTGCTTGACATGATTATAATACCGACATAATAATGTTACTATTGTGACTCATGTTATAGCCAACCCTTCGGATGGAGCATATGACATGGTAAATCTAGACTCTAACTATGCTGAAGTTACTTCACTGTCTCTTGCTAAGCCTCAGATCGCTCAAAGGCCTTCTATCAATGGCAAGACAGCCAATAAGGGAGCACAATCAGAGACAGCCAGGTGAATATAGATACGGGCAGTCTGTTTAGCACAGTATGGCTATGATGACGTTATGTTATGTATGTATTTTGAAACTTCTTCTCCAAGAATGTTTGCAATAAAAACAATAATAAGAATATATAATTATTGCTTACAATAACAATCCCCTTGGCCATTATGAAAACGTGACAATACTAAAGTGCTGACAACACTTCAATCATGTTATATCTTTTTTATTACTGATAATACTCTGGCTGAGTTTTACAGTCAGTCCTATGAGTGTTGAGATACAGTGAGGTACCTGTGAAGTAGATGTGAGGTAGATAAACGACTAGATTATCTACCTGTGAGGTAGATAAACGACAAGATAGATGCATCTTCCCTGATATTACTGGGATATGTGAATGAAGAGGGTGGCTGACATTGCAGTTAAACTTTCTATGCATTCGTGTTACATAAATTATGTTGTCAAGTAGCTCACAGAATGTTGAGACGTCAGCTGCTGGCTGATTGTAGAAGGCTTCTAAATGCCAAAGGTATTTATGTCAAAATAGGAGTAATGTTATGTTGACATGGACAACATATCTGATTGTGGCACTATTGGATTGCCACTAACACCTGCCTAGCCTGGACAACCAATTTATTAAATATTTCTTAGCTTGCACATAGTTAAATGTCTATGTGAATAGAGTTAAGACCTAGTCATGTGGAACATCAGAGTTGCTGGCGCCGTTAGCTTTGATGTTATATTAAGTGGTAGAATTAATAATCAGCCAATCAGAATCAAGCATACTTGAAAGAGTGGGATTTAACGTTTAATGTCTGGAAATCCAGAGATTACACGTTGACTCACTCAACAGAAACTGATTGGCTTATCACTACAATGGCAACATTGACGATGTGAAAAGATGGCACCAACAACAACTTTGATGTTCCGTGTGCCCAGGCCTTTAGTATTTATGTCACTTTTGTTGTGGAATGGCCGCTCCCAACTCGTATTGCAGTGGGTAATCCGGGCTTGCCGGGTTGCTCTGTATTTGCTTATGTCAGTCTACTTGTAACAGTGCCCAGTTACCCCGTGCTCATGTTTTTATATATTCCGGGGCCAGCTTAACTGGGCATTGTTACTTTCTATTTTATACTCCCTGTGTTACATCATCCCAGGTAACTACTTACCCGGATTGGCTCTCTGTTTTACATATAGCGTCTGTGCCTTATGCATTCATGTGCAATCTACGTACTTTTATTTCCTGTGCGCAGTCCGGCTTAACCGGACTGCTTTTATTTGTGCCCACATCCAGCTTAACTGGATGCTTATCACCATGCATTGCCAATTCTTTTGTTTATTGGTAGCTAATGCACTGGACGGTTTCACGGTCCAGCGCAGCCGGCTATCCGCTATTATATAAGGGTGCTTACCTGTGTTATTTGGCCATTCACGCTTCAGTTTTGATACTGTGATGCTGTGTCGCAGTGTTTAATAATGACTATTTGTTCTATTTGTATAATTGAACTACTAAACACTCTAGTTCAGTGGTTTTTAACCTTTTTCTCACCATTTCCCTTTTACCAAATCCCAGACCAAAAATCCCCCCCCTTTCAAAACACATTTAGTTTATCATTACTACACTATAATTTTGTGCAATTTAACGAATATTTTAATTCTAAAATAATGGCTACCTCAAGGAGTTGCATCCCCTCCTAGTCGAGGGGAGCTATAACATCTGTTCGTTTCCCCTCAAACAAAATTATTATTTGTTTCCATACATGTACATTAGTATTTTACAATGTACACATATATTATATATACAATATATAATATACATGTACATGTATGATATAATGTCATTAGTGAGACTTGTGCATCTGCCTTTTTTTACCAAATTATTAATGTCTGGAGTAGTGTTTGAGAGTGCACACCTCAAATCACTTTCCACTTCAGTCTGTTTCTCGCTTTGGTCTTGATCCTTCGCATGGTTGAAAACACGACTCATATAAGT
>JAOQGN010023092.1:0-13248 GCA_027564295.1 Himantozoum antarcticum
TCCCAGAAAATCTGATATGCAGCTTGCTTAATCCTAGCGCAGGTGTTATCATAAAACGACTAACGGCTCGCTACGCTTGCCTCCCGTCGTGGGATTATTGACAACCAGGGCTTGGTCATAATGCTAAGAGTTCTTAGGAAGAGGTTGTCATGACTAAAGAATTTGTATCCTAAAGTTATTGAATTATTGAAGTTATTGAATCAAAACTTACATGTACATGTAAAACAATATCAGATAAACCATAATTACCGCACCAGTTAGATTTATTTGACCATTACACATTAGTGGTCTGCCAGGTTCAAAGTTCGTACAGCTGATCAATGGAAATAGTTCTATTTTAAATAGGGCGTTACATTCATATATATATACCAGCTTCAAATATAAAAATAGTCACACATACCGTAACCTGTCTTCTTTATCTACGAGATCTGAGGTTTTGCAAGTGAGGTCTACCCTGAACCTTTCGATGTCTACTTTGAGTATCCTGGCATGTAAAGTCATACCAGGCTGTACTCGGTCTTCAGGGTGCTTCACCTCCTTGTCACTCAGATTTTTAGTGTGTATAAAACCACTAAGATTATTCTCCAAACGAACGCGGACACCAATAGGTGTGCCAGGACAGCTTCCTGCATCAAAATGACTCCATACCTAAAAATGTACAGAAACTCATATTTAGCTATTAGCATTTAATACTTGCTAACAACAATACTACAGTAACATTTGACAATATAACATACTTCACCCTACCTCTATTGTGTAGCGCTATTCTACAACAATCTGCAGATAATGAATAAAGAAATGTATAATGAATAAACGGCATAGGAAAGAGGACTCCATCCATATAATATGGAATCTAAGAAAACAGACCAGCATTAGTTTTCAAAATTTTCCGCCAGTCGCTAGCCGATGTATCGTTGTTGACAAACAAAGACTAGTCACATAGAGTTGGAGCATCAAGCCTTTGTACGCCAGGAGGAACAATTCAATAGCAAAGCGCAGATGATATTTATTTTCAAAAAGGCAGCATCGTTCCAGATGTCATATAAAATCAAATAGTGACGGATTTGGGAATGATGAAGCTTTTAGTATGCCCACTGACTATAGTATATGAGGATAATAACTCACAGGTAGCAAGTAATGCAAATTATTACTCCATTGCAATTGATTGGGTAAGAAATAGAAAAAATTAATGCCAGATTGGTATACAAATGAAATGACTACATGGGACGGCATCAACCAGTCGAACATTTGCATTCCAATATCTACCTCGCTAATTTCTGCAAAGTCATCCTTTCTACAAAAAGGACAGACCCACAGTCCCGTCTCTTCACTCCTCTCTGGATTGGCTTCATCTAGCTGCTGGCCTTGAGGCTTCTTCCGAGCAATGGTAGACACTCGACAAAGCACCAATTTACCTGCAAAAGGCACACACACTGTAGGAGCTAAACAGAGCAACTCTATTGCATGTATTCAATGAAAATTCAAAAGGTAGATTACTCTGCTTCTGAGTAAAGCTTGGGAACATCTTTGACAATACAACATCTGGTCAGAAGTTGAGGAATGCTAAATAATTTTCAGTGAAAAATGTGAGAGCGCAAAATTCCAATATAACGCCAGTTCAACTGCAGTCAGTTATGCTTGATTATATACATCATACATGTACATTCATTAAGTAAACACATGGACAGAAAAACAGCATTTCTATCAGAATTAGATTTTGGATATTTGTTGACTTTGCAGCTACATTGTTTCATCATAATCTTTTACATAAAGATAAATACAATTTTGTATGCAATCTCACCAATATATAAGGTAGCAGGGGTTTCTTTGGTTAGCATGTTGAATCTCTCCACCTGCTCAATTGGCTTATAAGTAGTTCTGGTATCCTTGTATCTACAGTTCAGTTCAGCCCTGATGTCATACAGAGTGGTCAGTTTCTGTCCATAACCCTGTCTCTCCAACTCCACACTAAATGCCTCCAGATCCAAATCTCTCAGACGCTCTGGTTTCTCTAAAATCTCCTACAATAACAAGCCGGAAACATACAGCAACACATTATAAAACAACAGAATGTTACGCAGTAACAGTTTATTACATATATACAAGTATACAACATACATAGCTACCATAGTTGCCTAAAGACTAACGCGTAAACGTTCAGCAACACTAATGCAATAAATCCAGGAATTTTTTTTCTAGATTGCACTTTACTATTATGTGAGGATTTAACAGCAAACCATTGTCACGCAATGTGAAATACCAAACCACCTAATTATAATGTATGCCTATGTAATTAAGGATCAAACCAGAATTTCAACAGTACTTCAAATTTTATTTAACTCTGCCCATCTCAAAAACATAATTATAAAAGTCATGTTGATGTTAATGTTGACGCACCTCAAGAGCTGCGGCTGGGTTTGCATCCTCAGCAGTGTCATCATACTCAAGTGCATCAATAGCCATCTTCCTTGCCCATTCATATGTCTCAGGGTGGACTCTAGATGCGTCCAACACATCTGTGTATTCCTCCGTACTAAAAATGTACCAGACAATAGGAGCAAGTAGAAGTATAGATCCGATTAATTTTAACTATTAAAATATGGAAAGTTTCAAACATTTTGCAGCTGTTAAAAGTTTGGTTACATTGGAAGGCAGTACCATAATACTGCAAATTAGAAAATTGAAATAAATGCAAAGATAAACAAATTTTCAGACTGAATTGATGGAATAAAAATTGCATCCTCTTCCAATGTAAAATGATAACAACCTGAATTTTGTTGGCAGCCGTTTCAAAGAATTTAAAACTAGCTATATATAATAATATAGCCCAATTGGATAAATAAATTATATAGACAGTGAGGGATTGTAGATATTACATTATTCAAAAACTGGCTTGCTATACATCGGCCTTCTATTGCTCCCACGTCCCAGTAACTGTAAGCTTATCCGGAACCAGTAGATGAAGAATGATGATACAGCGCAATGTGGATTGCGAGTTCTAGACACCGAGTTTAGACCTTTGGATGGTTGGTTAGCCTATGCCCTCATAGTAAAACAAAAGTATAGCTCAAATATGAAGCTGCGAGAGTACAACTTCAAATCAATGCAGAAATTAGCTTTGCAAGCTTCACATTGAGCTTCCTCTGCAATTTATAGAGCATAGCATTTTTAAAACCGACTACCCCATTAACGTTACATCAGCGTTAGAGCCTAGGGGTAATTAGATCTACCCTCAACGTATTACCCTGCAGGTGCTCATCATTCAGATGGCAGTGAAAATTGAAAGTGATTCAAATTAGTTAACAAGTTAGCAAGAACTGTAAAGGATAATAACAATGAGTTGGTAAACAGTCAACAGAACTGTTGGAAATGAATAAGGGTATAAAATATTAGTTACATACGCTGCGTAATATCTGTAAAATATATTTTAATTATTACAAGTCTGTCATAGTACACCAAATTTAGCGGATACCAAGGTATCCTTTAAATCTACTAAATTAATGCTGAAAATGTTAAATAAAGCTTTTTTTCTGTAGATTATACAGAACGATATAATAAATTGGAAGGTTCAGAACTAACTGTGACAAACTAATTTAACTGAAGCATTGATATTATATTATAAATGTGTTTGCACACAATTGGTGTTCCGAAACCGGGTATTTTCTCTTGGGCATCAAAAATTGAGCCAACTGGTAATTTCCGCATTGTGGCGACCTAATTTTAATAAATACCATGCCCAAATCAAGTCGTTCATATGCGAGTTCACACAACAGCCCACAAGTAATGTCTCCATTCACGATTTAAACATCGGGTACCCATGTAGATGATCTATCTAGACCCAGGTCAACTTCCTCCAAGCAAAAGTCCCAAGCTTACTTCAACATGTTTCAAATAGTGCAATAGGATATTTGTTTAGCTTAGCCCTTATCTCAGAGGATTATATTTGTGATCAGGGCGCTATAGCAAGTTATCAGGAGATGACAACTCTTCATTTGTCATTACCGAGCTGATGTTGCATTTCTATTTAGCATACAGTCTGCACCAGCACCTTGCAGCAAATTACCGACAGCTTATAGCTGCTACCAAATTCACTTTAGAAGGTAGCTATTGACTACTACAACCAAATTACAACAATAACATAGCTATAAAGATCACATCATCGAAATATCAAAGCCCACAGATTAGAGTGCAAGTGTTGAGTCCAAAATCATAGGACAAACTACACAAACAATAAGTATGTGTTATAAATTAGTTCAGCAAAACGGTTAAGCAAGTAGCTGTGATGCTGTATGAAGAAATAATATCCAAGTGTCAATGCATATGCTTTGTTTAACTAGTTACCAAATAACAATTTCTCTAAAAGAAGAGATATATAATTACTTGTCCCCAAATGCGGTGGTGTCTATCTTGATAAAACCAGCACAGTTTATGAATACTTTAGGTCCGAGTTGGCAGACCATGACAAGCTGACTCCTGTTCTCCAGCCTCTCTTGGCTCTTCACTCTCTATACAAAGTGTAATAAAAGGAATTGCACAGTAACGCATGAGAAAATATCTTCAACTTCAAATAAACATTGAATGATGATATTGCAAGAAGTAAGCCTGTTAGCCTTCGAGTAATCCACACTTTTCTAAAGTATTGCTACGCACAACTGAAGGGAGTTACCATAGACTTAATATATATTAAGTCTATGGGAGTTACATTGCCAAAATGAAAAATTTAATTTGATCAATACTGTATAAAAAAAATCAATGTACATTCATGGCAGGAAGGTTGTCGAGCAACTATAATAAATATCCAAATATCAGATGAAAGTTTGAGCATATTTCCGAGTGGCAGAATTTAAATATATTATGACAAGGTATTGTAGCCAAAAATCTAACACTGTTAAAACCTACTCTCAGCAAAAATTAAAATTTTACAATATATTCGTATGCTTTTGATATTTTTTCATTTACGTTTTCCAGCATTAATGTTATACTAATGTTTACTAGTACTGAAGATTTCCACTCACTTTAAGAATGTTGGCTGCCTTCCTTGGGCCAAGGCCACAGACAAACTGTAGCAGACCAGCTGTGTAGGGGTGAGCTATAGCTTCGTTGATGTCCACACCAACCTCATTGACAATATTTACAAACTCTAGGTACAGTGCACTAAGTAATGCATCCTTGAGAAGTTGGTCCTGAAACAACGCAAAGTGACCCCCATTGAATTTCTGACAAACTTTAATATACATGCTATGCTACATGAACATGCTATTGTAGTGAAAAGGTTGAATTTAAATGTTCACCAGTTAGCAGGTAAAAATTAAGACAAAGCTTCGACATTACAGCCACAGTTAACATAGAGGTATCGGCTCGATGCTGTCGGTGGTCAACACGGCGTTGTATGGGAAAACAGTTTATATGGGTTGTCCATATAAACTACTTTCCGTAAGGTGTTGAACTTCGGGATTTGCATGGGAGTTGCTTGCTCTCAAAATATCGGTAAACACTAATAACCGAAGTCCTTTCCATTGACGCAAACGTGCTTAGCTATCTGACACTATTATCTATCGGCCAAATTTGACGCTGACTGCCCGTGAAAGCCGTCAGTCATGCAAACAGTGCGTCACGTGACTGAACGCCGCGATTAGAGGATGCTGTTGAGCTGCCAACTCAGTTGGAACTCTAATATGCATGTAATATAGAGGGGCAGCGCGTACGTAATTGCCAATCAAATAATAGTTAAATAGCAAATATTCGGAACCAGCCTCACCAGCGGGTAGCGACCTGACCTACCTACAGCGATTCCTGCTCAAGCTCCAGAGTTGTAATATAGTTAGAATTGTTAGCAATAGAAGTGTCAAGTATACCAGTATAATGGACAACAACAGGGTCAAAAGCATGATTTCCGTTTTCTACAGTAGGTCAAAATAATTGCCATTGCACCACCATAGCAGTTTGATACATGCAAAACATGCTCAAATGCGACAATCAGTACTCTGGGCAACAAGAGCATTATCACTGGATATTTAAAACAACTTCATTGCCTCACTTTCCCGACAGCAGAAAATCAGCATAGCGTATGAAATCCTAGAGTAGCACTTTAGTACAGACCTGCATTGGATGAAAGTGAATACAGAGCAGATCTTCATCAGCATTACATAGCTGTGAAAGCTCAGTAAGGGGGTCTCTCAACCTCCTCGCAACAGATATAGCTTCACGCAACATATCTGGGTACTCCGGGAAATCCTATATAAGAAGGAATAAATTTATGATGCGCAAAGAAAAGAATACTGCATATAGTATGCGCCAACTGTCTACTTGTCAGAGAAAGGCAAAGAGAAGTATGGCTAGAATGGAATATAATGTCTAACAGGCTGTTATAGATGTTAACAGTTGTACCAATAATAATATAATAATCCTAATACTATATAACAACATTATAGACTCTAGAATATCAGAGAGCATGATATCAGTAAGTGCTTACATACAATAATATACTGAAAATACAGTATCATGTAACTGTATCCTATAAATTGTCACAGAAGCCGGGTGTACCTACGTAGTAGCATAAGCTACAGACAGCAACAACTTAACGGATAATCAAACCATCGACCATGTTATAATCACAGTTTGAACACTCTACTAGTGCCAGTAAACCTCCATGTCTAACCTACATGATACGAGGACATTTATTGTACACAGTTTAACGGAAACCAGTTGGAGAAAAACAGAAAATTTGAATTGTGAGTTGTTTATGAATTCACATCTGTCAAGCTGCTCTGAAAGCACATAGTCTACATTACAAGCTTGGTTAATCATCAATCAACAGTAGTTCATACATCACCTCACTGACATAGCAGCACCAATATGTCAAACTCACCTGCACAGATTTCTTTGATGCTGCATATATTAGACTAGGTTCATTGTCGACCAGTTCTACAGGTATTTTTGGAAACTGGTTTTCTTGTTCAAGTTGTTTCAGTATATCATTGACATCGTACTGTATATCCATTGCCTCCCTGTAAAATAGTAACCAAGTAATTATAATATAATTAGCATCAAGCGATGAAATATACATAGCACCTTGGCTAAATTGTATACACATCGATTCCGCTTTCCTTTGCTCAGTTCCATCTAATTTGAATAGATCAGTAATTGATAAGCAGCAATAAAGCACCATTGACGCCATGGCATTGCATTGCTTACTGCCTTCTCCTCTGATATGAAGAGTAGATATGAGCAAGATTTAGATGCTATTAGCGATTGGCTAAAAGCTACGTACAATAATTTGTTATGCTAGCTATGACGCGCCTTTGCCAAGCGTACATTCGTTTGCTGTAAATTGTCCAAAATATTGCACATCAAAATGATTTGTGATGCTTGTACCTCAATCCTCGATCATCACTAACATTTATTAGTTCGGTAACGGGAGTTTAAATCAAGACCCTTGACTCGTCTTATGAGGCACGTTTACATGCCAGACTGGAGATGGTCGTTTTGTACAGCTCATTTGAAATGCGTGCCGACTTGTCGATGATGTATGTCAAAACAATATGCATATAAACCACAATCAAAATCCTTGCAACTACTAAGCACATCTGACAATCAAGCATGCCAGTCACCTTGATTCACCAGCCACTGCTATGACATGGGGCTTCTTTTCCAATAGAAACTCTTTAAGCTTTTCTAGCTCAGTTTCTTTTAGCTGTAAACCTTCTTTATCAAAATGGTTCTTCCTTTTAAGTATGTGTGGCAGTCTGAGGAAGTCTATAACTTCACCATCTCCATCAAGGATACAAGCAAAGCCAGACACGTCCCTATAAACAGCAGCCATAATTTAATGAAAAGAACTTCATAACATTAGTTCACAAGTTCTCCAGAGGGAGAAGTTTTCTCTCTCACCATTTTTCCCCAGGATGGAGTTAGTGAAAGAAAAGAGGCAAGGAATTAAGGAATAAGAGGAGAGTGCATAAATGTAATAGGCCACATCTATGTCCAGCGAAATAAGTGGAGATTCATATTCAACTAAAATGGTCAAACTGCTGCTCTGTTATTAGATGGATAACCAGCCCACATGTCATGTCTTGTAGGTTGTGCTATTAAATCGATATAGTAGATAGCTGTACCTTTCAGATTTATAACCAATGGACATGATACGGAGTCCTTTACTTGTGTCAAAATCCTCATCTTCCTCATCAAACTCTTGCATTGCTTGATATGGAGCTACTCGAAGCCATGAGCGTAGCTTGTCACAGCACGTCTGCAGAACACACAGAATGGAAATTTATAGCTAATATGAGTAGCAGGGCTTTCCCTAGCTAGGGCGCTGGGGGGATCCCCCTTCTGTACCAAAAGCTGCCCCTTCTGTACCTATGCAAAAAAGTCCAAAAGCTGCTGGTTTTCGTTTTCAGGAAATTACCAAAAAGGAGTTATCCTCTCCGAAGAAGTTGTCCTCTCTAAAGCTGATTATTGTTGTTAGAAAGCAGTGAACTTGGTCGGCTGTGAGATTTTCTTTACTATGATAAATATGTCTATGATAATTGCCTGTGCTCCTTGAAATGTTGAAAATAATTGAAACTCTATGATTGGATATAGAGCTTAGATCATAGAGTTATCTCTGTGGGTTAGATTCATGATAGTCTAGGAGATCGTACAAGTTAGTATAGTTCGTATCAATTGATCAAAGCAAACGAAACTAAGATTTCATTTTGGGGAAATTGCTTGTCATTTAATCTTTGAAGTTCAGTTCTATTTCAATCAATTTCCCCAAAATGAAAGCTTTCTTAGATTTTCGTAGTAATGACTACTATGTAGCATTGTAGTCTGCTTAATTATTCATTCTAGATTGCTTGGTTGATGATGATTTTTTGTAATCTTGCAATGTATTGTATTGTTGATATTGTTTAATTGTTGTTGCTGTCGAACTCAAACAGCAAAATCTGGAAATTCAGTGGATTATCATAATAATAATAAATGGTAATAATAATAATAAGATTTGTTAAATGCAAAGCGCTGGTTATATTAATTAGTTTTTATGCTGCATGCATTGCATTTTAAGTATATAAATAGGCTTTATTTACATATTTTAGTGGCTCCCAGGGTGACCAACTTAAAAATATTCGCAATAAAAAACAATAAAATGAAGTGGTATTAAAAAGATACAATAAAAAGTACAATAAAAGTGGCACAATCCTTGTACGTTTAACTTGTGAAAGCATCTTCAGTAGGCCCTACAAACTTAATAAAAACTCCTCTCTGCAACTTTTTTGGCAGAGTTATCTTCAATTGGGCTTTGTTGATTGGGATTCAAGGTGGCCCCATAAAATATTTCGATTTTGTTCTCAAATGGGTGATCCATTTGGTGGTTGGCGATAGTGCATGGGTGATGTCCATGGGCCGTTGCCTTCAGTTTTGACTTTGGCCCTCGAAATCATCAACAACAAAAAGACCCGTAGGGTTTTGTAGGAATGATACAGAATGAAATACATGATGCATATAATAGAATTATTTATTTGAGGTCATCTGCCAGTGCCAATACCATATAACATTCATATTCTAATTAATTCTTCCAGACCACTCGACTGATTTGTCCAATGTTTGTTCTATAACCGATTTATTGCATAATTTTCAGTCATAAACTAGCAATATTATTGCTAATATATAACATCCTGTCTGTAATGCTGAATTGAGTTTTGTAAATACGCCATGTCAGTGCACACCACTCATGCTCCAATCATGGTACGTATTGGGATTACATTGTGAAGACAACAATACATTGAATACAAGAATAATCTTCATCTTTCTGTTCTGTACGTCTTGTAGTTTCTAGTTGGTAGGCCTGCTGTATTTACAACATTGAAATAACTTTCAACATCAAAGTATTGGGCCAGACATTTATGCAGCAACTACTAGATAACATCACTTCACAACTTTAACGCACCTTTAGTTAGAAAGGTAAAATATTATGCAATGGTGTGCACTCACTCGGAGGATGCCTTCCTTAGCTTCTTGTAGCAGACAAAGTTTGAGTTCCTTTTCTAGTTGAGGATAGAGAGATTTGCTTAGAGCACGTTCCAGCGCCATAGTTCTCTGGGCATTCCATGCCAGAACCACTGCACTGAATTCATCCTACAATGCCAATATGATATACAAATACAACTTGAAAATATCCAGTGAGCTGTCATCCAATACCATTGCTTGCCAGTCGACCCTCAAACATTTAACACTACTAACTAATGTCATTTACACCATTACAGCATTACATTCCTCGACAACTTTTAGACCGCAGATAGCAAGAACTGAGTTCATAGTTTTTTTTCCCATATTTACGGCCATTTTATGCCATGCCAAGTGATTTTAGACATTAAGTTTTATTATTTATTTATCAACAATATTGTAAGCATTCCATTTCATCATCATTGTGTTGTTCAAATGATGCCTGAATGTGAAAATAAACATATATCCATACATACATACATACGCATGCATGTACATAGATAGATACGTACATACGCATGCATGTACATACGCATGCATGTACATACGCATGCATGTACATACATAAAAACATTACGCCCATGTTAAGCTTTGATGGCAATAGTACTATTATAATAGTCTGCCCTTCTGTAATGACTCTCAACACCAGATAGAACACAACACAGACAAGCAGCTATCAAGTATATGTACACACGTACCCTGTGAAACAGTGGTCGGATGTCTTCAAAATATGTGACCGAGCCCTTCGGCTCGCCCATTTTGATTTCTATATCGAGCAAGTCTTCCTCACCGGCCTGAATTCAAAACACAATCAAAATTATCATTTGAATAACGGTTGCAGAATATAACAATGCAAATTTAGTAACAATACACATTTTGGACATTGAACGATGAAACATATTTCTGAATAAATAACCGGTAGAGAAGAAGACTCCGGCAGTTATATATATCATGCAATAATTCCATGACCTGCGATCAGCTTTGTCATAACCATGAGGAGCATAACACTAATAATGTAGACATGCCATAATATAGTAACTGTTAATTGGAGTTATCTGCTCATTGCGTTATTTGCAGTAATAAGACAACTCCACAATAATGGCAACACTTTCTTATTATGCTTCAAAAGCGGTGCTCTACCAACGAGTGCCGTCAAGTAAACGACTAATACTATACCTGATGCAATTTCAGATATTCTTCATTCTTCAAATCGCCAATTGGTTTATCAGTTAGGTATTTCATACTATAGCACTGGTGATTTTCATCAATCTCAGCTTTGCCTTTCTTGGTAGGGGAAACCTTGATAACAGCCCTTTCTCTGAAAGCTGTACGTACACATTTGCGTACAATTGGATCATGGGCTATCTGCATAGACACCAAATGCCGTGCACCGTTCAGCGCATCTTCAACTTTTTCAAATTGCCTGCAAAAGATAAATTTCCAAAATTTTCGGACTTTAGTGAAATGGTATAATTAAATATAAAATTTCATTATTTTACATTACGAGAAATAGCGCATATCCTACAGGAAGAAATAATATTGCAAATAATAATAAATAATAAATATAATAATAAATAATTTTGAAAATTCCATGATTTTTCTTGAGTTTACTCAGGCACAAAACTATTGCGCCACTGTACACTGCCACTGTACACTGCCACTGTACACTGCCACTGTACAATTAGACATCGATTCAAGTTAAAAATAAAACCATAACAAAAGAAAAGTTAAGGAAACAAGAAGCTCTCAGTTTACCATCACCGACTATGAGTGCTCCTAAGTTTGAATGATATCATGAGGTGGTCATTGTGCACTTACGGTGTCAGATGTTCCGAAGCCAGATCCATGGGTTCTACAGGATACTGTTCTACTTCATGTTTCTGATAGTTATCTTTGAGATTGTCAGCAAACTGCTCCGGGGACAATCCAAACTTCTTGGCAAAATCTGCCAGACCATTCTATTAACAATATCACATACAGTAAACGCGTTTACCAATTGTATAAACTAATAAGCATGCACAAACAGGATTTTTTTGCACAGGCTATAAAAAGTAATAATGTAATCAATTATTGTTATTCATCCACAAATCATGCATATATACTAGCTGAATAATAAAGAAGTCTGCAAATATATTTGCCGATAAATCAAAATTACAAAGCAGGAAGTAAACGTTACCTGGATACAGATATGATAACCGGAGTTACGTCCCCGAGCATATTTCAATGTCTCCTGTGGAATTTCATCGTCTTCCCCTTTCTCCACCTCCACATCTTCATCCTCCTCGCCCTCTTCTTTCTCATTTTCCGGATCATCTGGGTTTTTCTCTTTGGGCTCTTTAGGCGGCTAAATTTTGATCAGCAAACAATAATAAAAATAATATAAACCAAATACATGTACTTCTAAGAACAACTCATAATAACTTATTTTATTATCGATTAATTTGTTGATCATTCTGTAGGACACCCTACTATAATACCATTGTACCTTTTCTTTTTTCTTCTTCGCTTCAGCATCCTTCATGGGCTGTATATCTCGGCCATAGTATAACATGAAGTGATTGTGACAATCCCAGTATTCTTCTGTAGTCTCGGACAGTCGCACTCTAAAACATTAGCATGAACAAGATTACAATGTTGATTTCTGCTTCTAATACCTGTAGTATTAACAATTTCAAGTACACAGAAAATAACTGTATCTCAATTAATGCAGGGCGCGAGGACTCGCTTCTAAAGAAGACTTACATTTATAGATATATCACATGTTAGATGATTGATGTGTGTAGCGAGAGCACACTTCCAGCTCAGAGCAGTAGTGTCAATAGTATGTATGCGTAATTTACGACTCAAACCCCATCAAGAATAATTATATGTAACGGTTGTGTAAAGGTAATTCAGATGGTACTATTATGCCAAATTTCTAAGATGAGTTCTCTTGGAAGTTGATAAAATGCCAGCCAATACATAAATATAAGTTGTAATTTAGGCTACTTTCAGCAAGTTGAAACAATGAAATGATTTCTTTGTCAGCTGCGTCGGGTCACACAATTAATAAATTTTATTAAATTACCTTGCCGAATGTTAGGGATATTTCATAAATATAAAAAAAATTAAATGCAAAATACATCGTTTCAGCCAAGATTCTTCTTACTTTTAGCCTTAATTTTGATAACTATGTCAAAGTTACACTCATGAATGTGTCTATCAATTTTAAGCATATTGAAGTGTAGATGTTACTTCCAGTTCCAGTTGCTACTTGTACTTATT
>JAOQGN010023203.1:1598-13240 GCA_027564295.1 Himantozoum antarcticum
CTATTACTTATTATTACCCACTATTACTTATTATTACCCACTATTACTTATTATTACCCACTATTACTTATTATTACCCACTATTACTTATTATTACTCACTATTACTTATTATTACTCACTATTACTTAATATTACCCACTATTACTTATTAATACCCACTATTACTTATTATTACCCACTATTACTTATTATTACTCACTATTACTTATTATTACCCACTATTACTTATTATTACCCTCTATCACTTATTATTACCCACTATTACTTATTATTACCCATTATTACTTATTATTACCCACTATTACTTATTATTACTCACTATTACTTATTATTACTCACTATTACTTATTATTACTCACTATTACTTATTATTACCCATTATTACTTATTATTGCCCACTATTACTTATTTATATTACTGTGGCATTAACTAGTCGGCACTGGCTATCCAGTAGTTGCACGTGCCTTTCATTTTGATACCTTTAATCCGCCTAATCGTACTTACATTGATGTTTGTCTGCTTGAGCCTTAGTGCTGCCTTAGTGCTGCCTTAGTGCTGCCTTAGTGCTGTGTTAGTGCTGCCTTAGTGATGCCTTAGTGCTGCCTTAGTGCTGCCTTAGTGCTGCCTTAGTGCTGCCTTAGTGCTGCCTTAGTGCTGCCTTATTGCTGCCTTAGATTGGAAGTAATTATTTGTTCTTCCAACTGCCATTGGTGCAACCAAGGTCTTAAATCACTTAGCAGCTTTACTGTATTATCTTTTTATTAGACAGCCAGGACTCCATAGTGGTGTGTGTTATTTGTCGAATTATTTACAGTGAAGCATTCCCCAATCAGCATCAATTTGTGCAATCTTAGATTAATTATATGGCGGCTAATATACTGTTAAACAATCAGTGTGGACTTACAAGTCTGAGAATGTTAAAGGTACATCCCTTTTTGTTCTTCGTGCTTAAGTAGAACCTTAGTGCCAGTTCTATAATGACCAATTGCTATAGTTAAACAACATTATTTGAGATTAATTTGTGTTTTGAAAATATTAATGATCATTAAAATATTGGGCCACGTGTTGTGTGTTGTGTTTCTGTGTTGTGTAAGTAGAAATATCTGTAATGTATGATATGTAAATACAATTAACATAGCAGTAGATCATCTGAAAATATGTTACATGGTGCCTTTTGACTCCAGCATTATATTTTGAGGTACAGTTTCGCATCGCATATTCCTGTAAATAAAATTCCACATAGAAACAAAAAACCTCTGGTCTCAGTCGTGGAATAATTATGTAAGTTAGTTCGGAAAGGCATTACATGGTGACTTCTGATTTATCAACCTTGCCATAATTTCAATATGTGCCAGCAATTGAAATAGCAAATGATATAGTGCCAGGCAGTAGTGTTATTGTAACCAGCACCAAGACGTAACGCAAGTACGGGGCGCGGGGTTAGCACAAATACGTGAGAAAAACATATACTTCAACATAAGACTCCACTATGGTGCACATCAGTACAGGTGGTAGAACAAACCCATGAACAACTAACACTTTTATGGATTTGCTCTCAACAAAGTAACTACACTACAGAACTTTCTCTGCGACTTGGCATTTTATCAGAGCACTACAGGCAGCATTGAGATAAGAGTATAATAATTGAAAAAGTCTGCATGCTTCAAAGTGCAAGTTATAAGTTATTAAAGATGTGTTTATATTGTTCAAAGTGGTAGTTGTCTTCTCTTTAACATATTTTGTAAATCATTCTTTATTTTGGTAGCTTTCCTCTCTTTAACATATTTTGCAAAACGTTATTTATTTCGGTAATTGTCATGTCATGGATAATATATTTCGCAAAAACTATTTGGGTCTTCTCTTCTAATTAAGTGCAGAACTCCTGCTGACATCCTGTCAAGAGATGAGCTTTTGAAGGAAAGTTTTTTAATTTATATTTTTTAAATTGAGAAAATGGTGGGCGTTGGTTGGGCCTTGATTGCAAGACTCATGGTTAGAAAGAGCCCTGAGATGTACAACGCCCATGACAACGCCCATGACAATGCTCGTAAAACAAGGTGAGCCCTGACTGACAAAATATTGAAACTTGTATTGTGCTTTGCGGGGGCCTTGCATAGCAAGGCAGGTGTCCTGCATGTGCGTGCCACCGGTCGAATTTGTCAACTTACCAGATTTCTTTTAATAATAGCTTTATTTTTTTACCTCCAAAAACATCGCGGGTCATACAGGAGTGTTTACAACAAGATAATATAATACTAACAACATAGATTAGTAATTGTTGCGCAATACTGCGTCTAAGAATATGAGAATCTAAGCAAAATAACTAAAGACCGAGAATAAAAGTTGTACATGTATGCAACTTCCATACTTGCATATAACCTGAAAATATCAGCTAAAAAACATTATAAAGTCAAAAAGGGATGCATATTTATAAACTCTTCGAATATCTGATAAAAAAGTTGTTGGAAAACTTAGCTGTTGTTGCTGTTTTAGGTACAGCACACAGTCTAGAAACTCTAGTTTTTCTGTTGATGTTTATAGTGATTCGGCAATTTAAATGGTGCCTAGGATTGATTAAGACTCTTAAAATGATTCTTATTCAGTTGTCCTAAAAGTCACATATAGGCTGTAAATTATAGCAATTTAGAGCCTGATCATAGTCTAGATCACAATACATGACCTTTGAAGTTTTCTGTTCAGTTTGAGTAATGAGTTTCATGTACTGCGTGGTTGTGAGATTGTACCACACTGGACTGGCATATTTATGTCAGCATTGATCGAATAATGGGCTCATGAAATTTCTTTATCCATTATTTTGCCAGATCACACCGTTTCAACTGGTTCACCCAATAGAGTCCCCTGCTTGCTTGGCTAGCTGTGTTCCTGACATGGTCTGATACATTAAAATGCCCATAAAACGGAGTACATGTTATTATTATATTTTTATGAGATTGCATTGTGCCGAACTGAATGTCATTTAGCATTCATTCAGCACTTAGCAACCATTCAACACAGACCGAATGATTTATGGACACTATATAAGCAGTGCAATCTCCCATTTTTAGGCAGTTTGAAACTGGAACTCATACTGGGAGGTTGAATCTTCCACTGACGGATCCTGTTAATGTCATCATCATTGTTTAACTTTTGATTAATAGCAAGCTGTGATATAATTCTAATCTCTATTATTTCTTACTAATTACTAATGAGTCTTCAGGAGTATCAAGCAATAAATTAAGAATATCGAATAATAATTACAAATCATTGGACAACTATTCTCTTCCTATTAATACCACTCTTGACCTTCAGGAATATCAGGCGATATATATATAAATATCGAATAGGGAATCTGTAAGCAAGAGTCATAAAAGTTCATCTAAACTATAAGCACAAGTTATATCAAGGTTCGGTAATATTCTGAATATTGATTAAAGGGAAGACAACTCAAATCTAAAATATTACGTTGGTGACAGCGGTGAGATTAGAAAACTCTACACCCTATATGAACCTTCAATGACCTGGAGACGCCTATCAAGAAAAGGAAACAAACGCGCAGATAAACAGTTATATTCAACAGACTTGCTGATGTTGTGGAAAGAATGAATGTCAAAACCCCGAAAAGTTGCAACAGTTTCAAAGCTCCGCAATATGACAGAGTAGGAGATGTAGACTACTTCTTACAACAATTCATAGAGGTGGCCAATGCCAATGGATGAGAGCAAGCTGCGACACTGCTCCATTTAAGAGAAGCATTAATAGGTGAACCAAGAGACTGTGGATGGGCCCATGATATCGAGGGCTCTCAAGGACTGCTTTGGCCTCTTCATTCCGGGAACCTTGAGTCAAACTGAGCACACTAAAATTGGACTATCACACAACATTGCAAGATCATGCCACTGACAGAGAGAGACTCGTTGGTGTAGTTTATGCCGAATTCCCGAATAACGCCCGAATAGAAAAGGCATTTGACACATTTACCAACACAGCAAAGAGAAGGAACTACAGTGCAATAAGTCAAGGAAGAAACTTATGAGAAAAAACGTTCTGTTGCTCAAGTTAAGGATGGAGCCATGGAGGCTCTTCTACAAGTGATGAAACTACTCACGGAAAAGCGAACAAAATCCAAACCCCTCGGACTGCACTAGCAGGGAGAAGCGAATCTGCAGGCTGAGAAGAAAGATGTTGGGGATGTGGCCAACAAGGACAAACCCATCAACTATGTCCCACTCATCTCTGGGCTGGGCGAAACAACCTGGTGAACTCAACTCAACTGGTGGAACTCAACTGAACTCAACTGGTGGAAATGGGCCCAGCCGCAGCTATGACTCATCCTGTTGCCTGCAGATGGAATAGGAGAGAAATCATACCAAATGAAGTGGGGGCAGGATGGAGGCTATCAAAGCACAGTTGACCAGCCCCTGACACCATTCGGCCTCCAGAAATTGAACTCCACAACACATACCAGACATTAACAATAGAAATGAAGAGTCGAGCAAATGAAAGCTATTCTGATATGGGAGACCCATACCAGACAATTCCATAAAACAGGAAGCAAAACAGGAGAAGAAAATCCTGTGCTCCATTAACTTATCAAATTCAATCCCTGCCATTGATGAATCCGGCGAGGGATCAATGTAGCCAAGGAGTTGCATGGCAGGGTAAGAAGTCTCCATCTCGTTCAACTAGAAAGTCAGCAGTGGGTCAGGGTGCCAAGGAGATGTATTTCAGGCAAGCTAGGAGCCAGAATGCTCAGTCTCTTCCGTTGATGGAACTGGCAGTGGGTCAGAGTACCAAAGAGACTTCTGCAATTGCCTGTGAGAGCCAGGAGCTCAGTCTCCTCTGTTGATGGAACTGTAAGTTGGTCAGAGCACCAAAGAGACCTATGCAGCAAAGTCAGTGGAATGACCATATGGAGCTAGTGAATTCATATCAGAACGTATAAAAGGAAGGCCGCTGCAGTTGTTGGTAAGCAACAGATGCACCACGAAACCTGCTCTCAAAGTATGTATATGATCAGCTGCCAAAGACGGTGAAGGAGCAGTTAGAAGGAGGCACTAGCTACGGGATCATGGTGGAAGGCATGCATCTTCCCTTTTATGGGTTGCTACAATTACCGGCCTGACTCTGAGAGATCAAAACTGAGGTCACTTTTGTCATCAGTCAGATAACAGAAGACACCATATTGGGAAGCTTTTCTTGACTTCTCACAGATGCTCAATGTTTTTCAACCAACCGGATATTTCCATAGATGTCACTCAACTCCAATGTATTGAGCGACATGGTTGATAAAGTCCAGGCATTAAGGAGGGTGCTCCTTCCACCCAACACCGAAGTAAGTATCTGGTGCTGAGTGGCCACTTGAAACTTCTGCTCAATCGGGTTGGTAGAAAGGTGAGAAGGTGGACTCTGATAGCCAGTAGTTTGACTCAGCTCAGAGGAGATGGTCGGATGTTCGTGCAGCGTTCAAACTCCTCTAATCAACCATGGGAGCCGAAGTCGGGTGTGACTATAGGTACTTTCACAGGCATAGAGGAAGATATAGAAGACCCTCAGTTTGACTCAATGCAGATCACCAGGTTTGATATTCCCGTCATCAGAATGGCCAGCAGAGTCCCTGAACATTTGCAGCAGTTCGATGAGCTAGGCTGTAAGAGTTGCAACACCACAGAACAGGCCCAAAGGTTTGCAAAGTTACTAGCTGACTTTCTAGTTACTAGTTACTAATTACTAGTTACTAGTTACTAGTCTTTAGCACAGGTGATGATAACGTCGGTCGGGCGACCTTGGTAGAACATGAAATCCACACTATTATAGATTGTAACATACCAATCAGAAAGCCTCCCCATTGTGTCGGCCCTGGGAAGGAAGCAGAAGCAGAGAGACCGGTACAATGCCTGTTGAGCAAAGGAGTTATTGAACCTGCCAGTGGTGCCTGGTGCTCACCTGCAGTCTTAGTCCGGAAAAAGATAATGCCTGGAGGTTCTGCATTGACTATAGAGAGCTGAATGCCAACAGGATGTGTACCCTTTCCCCAGCATAGATGAAAGTCTGAATGATTTGGAAGGTAGCAAGTATTTTAGTACCCTAAATCTACATAATTAGTGGCTACTGGCAGGTGCAGTTGGACCAAGACACCCTAGAGAAGTAAGCTTTTGTGACTTGGACAATATTATGGAAGTGACGCATCCTGCCATATGGACTGACTTCTGCACCACCCACTTTCCAAGGTCTGTTGGAATTTGTACTACAAGATCTGCATTGGACATCTCTCGTGCTCTATCTAGATCACATAATTGCCATCGCTCCAGATTTTGACACTCACATGAACCGATTAGGGGAAGTCCTAGGTTGGTTGCAGGTTTGATTGAAACTGGAGCATTCCAAATTCAAGCCATTGCAATCTGAGGTCTGCTATTTGGGACAAACAGTGAGTGCTCATGGTGTGGTCACATACCCTATAAGTTAGCCGCCATACAAGACTGGCCAAGTCCCACGAACATGAATAAATTTCAGGCGTTCTTGGGAACAGTGGGTTACTAACGTCAGTATGTGCAACATTTTTCAACAGTGGCCAAGCCCCTGAAATGGTGCACCAGTAAAGACCCCACCTGGAATTTGGACGAAACTTCCAGCTAGCTTTTGAGACACCGATGGACTGGCTCTTGACTCTCTCGTCACTCTCCAATCTTGGGATACCCAGACCCAAAATGGACCTATATACTAGATACAGATGCCAGTGATGTAGGAGTGGGAGTGATGTTGTCACAAGAAGGAGTGGAGCACCTAATTGGCTAGGACAGCAAAGTCCTCTCACCGGCAGAGACGAATTATTGTCTCATTCAGGAATAACTACTAGCCGTGGTGAAGGCTGTTAAACATTTTAGCTGTTTCTCTATGGCCAAACCTTCCGGCGGGACGCGGGGTACCGACTTACTAACGACCTTACCGAGCAGCTAGCACTCTATAGTGATCATAGAATAGTATTAATTGATGCTACATTATATACTGTAGCTCAGTTGAGAGTAGGCCTTCGAACAGAACACATCTAGGGAGATTTGGCACTCCATTTATCTACCAAGATTTTAATCACTTTCTTTTTGAGCCAAGGCTCTGTTAAATAATAACCAGTGATTAAAACTAGAACTCTGTGCTGTTACTCTATTTTTTATTGTTTTGCCCAGCTTATTGCCTAATTAGCCATTTTGGACAAAGTCGGAGAAAATCATGAAATTATAGGCCACAAAAATATGTGTACAACCATACCTATATTTTTCTCCTAGCAACGTCATAGCTTGAATGAACTCACATGGGTTAATTTATATATAGTGCAGAGGCACTAAGAAAACAAGAAAGTTGTCCCTTAACTACACTGTGTTAGCTAATGTAATTTACAATGTTATTGTGCTGTCATAGGGCTGGTTGCCTAGCCGACGCAAGCAGATAGATGCTGCTAGTACTGAATAGTATTACCGTGTTCTTGCGGCAATGGGGCATGGCTTATAGGTGAGAGTGGTTTTTTAATTTAAAAAAGATCTCAATTTATAAGGCACACTGCTTGTACATTCATTTATAAGACGCACTTAACTTACAAGGCACATGTATTTTCTACTCTGTCTTTCACTTTGAAAGCGCACACTCCTAAAGATGTTTGAAATCCATAAATAATACCAACACCAACGGAGAAAACATTTGCTTTGATTGCTCTCACCCCTTGTCATCAGGTTACATGTTAAATGACCTCCGTTTTTTCTCAATATCATAAACACATACACTCTGCTTTTGGGTGTAAGAGGTCTATGCTACAGCAAGTCCGAGATGCTCTCAATTTTCTATTCACATCACACAGTTATCTTCCCTCACTATCCCTCCCATCTTATCCTTGAGGGGAAAATAGCTCCATTAGTCACATTACTCATATTATTTGCGTGCCCCAGTGCATGGCAGCGAACATGATAACAGTAAAGGAAAAGGTGTGTGCATGACTTCAATTCTTATTATATTTTATCCAATCACCTACATATGTATATTTGGGATTTCCATTTCCCAAAGTTTATACTTTGCCTGTCTATAAAAGCTGGGTACACTTACATCCGAAGCTCAGTTTAGTTCTAAGTCAAGTCCAATTTAGTTACTTACTATTTTCTTTGCTAGTATTATACTCATGTCCGTGCCAGTCAGACACTTATTATTAAAAGTAGTAATATTATGGCTATTTTGAGCCCTCTTAGCACTAAGGGTGAGTACATTGTATCCTTAGTGCTTTTTTATTGTAGATTGCGAGTGGGGTGTAAGGAAAAGTGGGGTATGCCCATCCTGAGAGGATGTACTAAGATTTTTGAGATTACTGGCTAGAGTGTAAGCTGGTTCAAGCTGGTGCAGTAGCATGATAGTGTTCTTAATATTGTGTGTGGGTTTTATGGGGTACTCCACATCCTGCTGAATATTGCGGTTCTTAGTCTGACATGTTGGTGCACCAGGAAGTACGTCATCCGTGTAGCCAATGTTTTTACTACGATTAGTGTTGTGTGCTGGTATGATTGGTGCGCTGTTCTAGTTGGGAATATAGGTTCTAAGCCTAGTGTGGTACCGTGTGTAGTACGTAGCCTTATTGTTGGTGGTTGTGGTGGTTTGTGTTGGTCAGTGGTTGTTGGTTTCTGAGTCTAGGGTTTGCAGCCCCTGATCTGGCCGAGCATCCGTTAGATGATAGCACAGGGTGGTGGCATCGATAGTACAGCTCTGGCATCGATGGTACTGCTCTGGCATTGATAGTACAGCTCTGGGATTGATGGTCCAGCTCTGGGATCGATGGTGCAGCTTTGGCATCGATGCCAGAGCTGTTCCATCGATGGTACAGCTCTGCCATCGATGGTACAGCTCTGGAATCGATGGTACAGCTCTGGCATTGATGGTACGGCTCTGGCATCGATGGTACAGCTCTGGCATTTATGGTACAGCTCTGCCATCGATGGTACATCTCTACCATCGATGGTGCAGTGATGCCATCGATGGTGGGAGTTTACCATAAATGGTGCAGTGTTGCCATAGATGGTACACTCCCACTATCGATGGTACAGTGTTATCATGGATGGAAGACTGGCTACCATTGATGGTACACTGCTACCATCGATGGTAGGCTGTTAACACGGATGATAGACTGTTGCCATCGACGGTATAGTGCCTAGATCTCAAAAGGATAATATGTCCTCACCCTTTGTGCAAATAAGACTCAAAATGTCCATCCTTACCACAAAACAAGAGAAAAAGATATAAAATCAAAATAGAAATATTAACATACCATTCGATGAGAAGATGTATAATCTGGACAGATGGGAAAATTCACTTTCTTGCTCATTAAGATCCAGACACTACCTGATAGCATGGGCTGGACAATAAGAGATATGCTTAGCACAATTGACAAATGAATGAACTCGCTGAACATTGTAGTAGCCACTGATTGGATGAATAAGCACTAGAGAGGTTAAAGGTAAAAGAGTAGCACAAAAGAGATAATTTTTCTCACTGAGGCTTATAGTTTAGCAGTAATTTGCCAAACTGAATTCTCTAGTATTTTTCTTTGGCGCCTTAGCTGCCAAGACACTAAGAGACTTCACGATGGAAACACCAATGACATCTTTTCCGACGCTGACAGATGATGACATTCAAGTGATTGAACAGAGGCAACCGATCCTACCACACGAGATTGATGCTTTCATGGATTGTTTTGGGGAGGGCCAAGACGTTCCGGACACTCCATCTAAGCTGATTACGGTTGTCAAACCGCCCAAAGCTCCAATCACATCTTCATCATCATCATCTTCTAAAGCCAAGAAGAAAAAGATGGCAGATGAGTTAGCTAATCTACGAGAAGTGGCTGTGAGAGCGAGGTAAGAATTATTAAATCACTTTGGATAAATATTTGCAAATTTGTTAATCATCCATGGTGTAGCCATACCTACAATGTTGCACTATGACCATCGATGGTACAGTTCTGGCATTGATGATACAGTGCTAGCATCGATGATAGACTGTGTCATCTAGCCATACCATCGATGGTACACTGTTGCCATCAATGGTACAGTGCTAGCATCAATGGTGGACTGTGTCATCTAGCCATACCACCGATGGTACACTGTTACCATCGATGCTACACTGTTGCCATTGATGGTGTAGTGCTGCCATCGATGGTACATAGTGCCATCTAGCGACTCCATCAATGGCAACACTGTACCATCGATGACACGTAATGTTCTGCGACTTAATCTATGACATAGATGTTGCTGCTGTTGTAGACCATCTGTCACTCCATCGATGGAACTAGGCAAACATTGACAATACTATTAAGCTGTCGATGGTGCTAAGTAACAATTTAATATTTTGTTGATATTTTTTATCCGCTAAACTTCCGATGCTAACACGAATATTTAGTATTTTGCTGTAAGAGGTTGGATGCTGAGGATCTTGTCAGTATGGATGAGTACAAGTCCCTCTCGTCTTTGGATCCGTACACTGTTATGGAGGTTGCCGAGGCTGAAGAGGAGGCGGCTCTTGGAGTGATGGGATTACTGACATACTGGGCTGTGATTAATGGTGTAAGGGAGAGAGGAAGTTGACAGTGCCCAATAGATTCCTCGAACAAAATGATTTTAGCATAGCCAATCTGCCTAAAATAGTCATTTACATGGGCATGGTCAAGTCCTCAAAGAACAAGTTCTGCCATGCCTCATGTCCATCGATAGAAGTTTTAGTACTGACGAGGAGTGCGAGATGGTTAGAGAGCATGCCGACCAGCTTAGAAAGAAGACTAATGAAGAGCTTGACTCAATGTTCAAAATCGACTCCCTCACCAAGTTCAATGTGGGTACGGTGTTTGCAATGCCCACTGCTGAGATATATGAAAAACAAAATAGAAGAAGGTATCGAATTCCGTATAACAATAACATCCTATGAGACGATTGTTCACGACAAAACGTGCACCAGAGAGGAGTTTGTTCCCGCTAGACTGGCAGTGAAAATCAGAAATAACATTCCCGGTGTAATGTTGTCCAAAAGGCTAATAACTAGCTCGACGAATAAAATTTTCCATGACATTTCGTTTTTAAACATGGATTCAACTGCTGTCAAAGGAGAAGAGGTTGTGCTGAGGAAGGCATTTGCCGAGCCTGGAATGATGGTGCCCAATTGAAGCTTGCCGTCTAAACGTGTTGCATAATTGTAACATTGATTATTTCTAACCCATTCTATTACGTTTATTTACTACTACTACTATCACTACTACAACTAACCGAAGTCTACCTCATCCGATGTACATATTTGTCATTCTATTTTTTATTACTCCTGAATTGATATACTAAGATTGTATGCCTGCACTTGCGCTACTTACGCTACGGTTCTTTCACTACGGAAATATTTTTTAGGTTAGCCGTACTTTGTTTTAAAATGTTATATGCCTCATCGAATTTCCATACTCTGAGAGAAGTATCAGAGCTAGAACTTTGAGGTAAATATGAAAAATGGTCACAACTCAATTCGCTATAAGTTAAATCTACCTGTGGGTTGGATGGAGTGTGTGGGCGGGGGGTGGGGGGTGGGGGGGGGCGTAGTCCAGAGTGTACTAAAAGCACAGTAACATTGGATTTTTTG
>JAOQGN010023314.1:0-20068 GCA_027564295.1 Himantozoum antarcticum
GCTAGAGTAGTACCAACACCACCCAGGAGGGTGAGAGCTACCATTTTTTTTTTTTATAATATCGTGCATACAAGGTACATGTATATTGTGTTAAGTGGTAATCCAATAGCTCCAGGAGATAGTCGAGTGAAACACACTGAGCATTGCATGATATTATTATTAGTTTGATTGGCAAAGGGGAAAAACCTTCTACAGGACAAAAACCTCCAGGCCATAAGTGAGACTCGAACCCACGTCTTGGCAGTTAACTTTGCCTCATTGCTGCAAGACGCTCATTGCTGCAGATGCGCTACCAACTCAGCCACTTAGACCTTAATAATAGTACTGCTTATTTCATTTAAAGGGCCTAGCAAGTTTTGAGCCCAAAATGAAGTGCTTGTAAATATATCTGTAATCATCTAATTAACAATGAAATTATATCATCTGAGAGAGAAATTATTTCTCTTCAATTCTATATATAACAGTTATCACTTGGCATGTTCTATGACGGTTGAAACTGAATATGGGAATGAGTCAAATATTTAACAATATTTTTGTACTTGTCTTCTCTCGCAATGAATACTCTGGTTGTAAATACTCGCCATTGATGCTGTTGATTTGCTATTCTCAACTAGGCCAAGGGTAAAGACAATTTCAACAGGGACTGGTGATCAAAGTAGACTCATGGATCATAGTAGATGAGATTTATAACCAGCACTATTAATTATACTTCTGTTCTACTGCACCATTGCAAAAAAAACATTACTCCTAGCAATTCAGAACTTATCTACTTCAACCTGTGTTTTGGTTAGATGAACATTCAAAAACAAATGCAAATCATCATTGTGTTTTTAGAAAGCATCATCTGTAGCTAGGAATTTCTGTCCACCATTGTTTGACTGGAAAACAACTGTAGTTCGAAGTTCCATATTTAGTTCAGGACATGTTATGGGAAGGGCTGAGAAATGAAAAGTGACAAGGTAGCATTTCTGGAATCAGCGCAACCAGCACCGTGACTTATATACATGCTGCAATGGCAACATCCATCCTCAAAAAAATATATCGTTTATGTTCTGGTACAATTTTGAGAGGATTTTATTTATAAGCAACATATCATTTTGCATGATTTTCTTTCTGGATTAGTTTGACATTAGGTCATTTTGCAAGTTGCCAGGCCCTTTAAATTTCCAGTATATTCATTCTGGTATTTCAGTCTAAAATAAATATGCATGTAGCATTTGCACAGTGAACCAGTTATCAATGAACCAGTGAACGAGAATGAGCATTATAGGGTAGGGACTTCCCTGATCAAGACCAGACCTGACCCCCACCCTCCACCTCTTCTCTACCCACAAAGGGATGGCTACGATCAGATATATTAGATAACTTACTGGGATCTCTCGGAGGAGCGGTTGGTAGCGGTGCTGATGGATCACAAACACATTTTCCATTGTCACAGTACTGGAAAATATAATAAATATAGTGATAAAAATAAATAATGAAGATGATATTCTTGCTCATTGCAATAATTGATACTCATTGCAGTTTAATTTGTGCATTCATGCTGTGGTGATGATATAATGTCTAATTTTAATAACTAAAAATCAAGTACAAAAACATAAATAAAGTATCCTGTCACTGTGGGTTTTGTAGGCTTGAAATTGTAGGCTTGAAGATTTGTAGGCTTGAAATTGTAGGCTTGAAGATTTGTAGGCTTGAAGCTTGAAATTCAATTTGCTTATGTATGGTACAAATTAATAGATACAAAACACGTATTGTTCTCATTTCAGCAGAAAGATTAATGGACTATGATAGCTGTCACAACTCACAATATGTGTTTAGTTTTCACACATCTTTGCCAGTGATCTTCTTTTTGACTGGCATCATAAAAAGGAATTCCATTATTATTTCTGGATAAAAACTATTCGGAGATTTAAATGATATAAAGCTAATTTCTGTAGCTGCACCTATTTTAACATGAACGTAAAAGGAATCATGTAGTGAGCAAGAAAGAAACATAAGATATCAACCAACAAATGTCAACAGATACAAAGCGACCGACCAGTAGGGACTGACCACATCGTCAAAGTGATACCTGTTATCATCTTGTACTACCGTTAATGACCGGTCGCTATAACTGGCCAATATAATTGGTCACAAATGACAGGTCACAACGATGAGTCACTAAGACGGCCAGTCATGGTGGTAGTTTTCTAGTCATATTATATATTACCTCCACAAATGGTCCTTTAGCAGATTTTCAAGGGACTAACATCCAGCAACAATGGTAGGTTAAAAGCTCAAAATTTTATTGTCTAAATTGTTGTGAAATGGTCCTTTCAATAATGGACGAACGTGTGAAACATAATATAATAAAATTTATTATTGGTAGCATTGTGGTTGAAGTTGGATGGTTGGTTACAGGTTTAGCTGTGTGATCTGTTGTACACAATGGCAAGCGCAGGTTTTATCTCATACAACTGCAAGGATGTCTCTACACACTTAGCTATATTAGTTACAATGAATTACCCTTTGAGGACCACAGTAAGAGCCTTTAGCTGCAGGTCCAATGGCTGTGCACTGGGTAGCACTGGTCTCACAAGCCAAGCTGATACACAGCTGGTCATTCCCTGAGGTTATGCCTGCCAAGTATATATGAGCTAATGTTAGTATCACAACAAAATGTTCAAAGGTCAATTTCATACGAAAGAGAGCATCAGTTTGGTCCTGACAAAAGTTCAAGCATGCTGATTAGTTCATTTCCATTAATTTTACATAATTATATACCTCCTTGAAAATTATTAAATATCTGCACAACCGTGTAACAGTTTGTATTTTAGCTCATGAAGACGCAATTACAACGAAATTGAGACCTAAATGACAGCTCATCGAATCTTATATCATGATGAAATTTTTGTTAGCTTTCAGTGCTATCAGTCTCTGGTCTCAGTCAGTCTCAGTCTGTCTCAGTCTGTCTGGTATCCCTTTCTTACCTGGCCTACTGCTACAGCCAATCTTGGAGGCAGAACCGAACAATGCTTTGCATTGATTATCTACGTCCACTTGTTTGCCAGGTAGCACATTAATTAAGGGGTATCTTGAATTTGATGGCTTCCTTCTAATGCAGCTTCCTTTGTGTTGCCTGCAAATAAATACCAACTATACTAATTTCCGAAAGTAGGTTAAGATGGCAAATGTGTTATAACCAAGAAAGTATTCTTATGTGTTCATGATTCGGTTGGCCATAGTATGCCATAGTAATGAGCAATTGATTTAGATTTCAGAAGGCCTTGTGCTGTGGTGTTGTTGTGTTGCTTAGCTGCATCCTTTTTGCTTCAAGGTGACAGCATTTTTTTTAAATATGCAGATCTCAAACGAGACAGGTATACAGCCAACTAGAGATTATGAAAGACAAATAGTTGACTAGCTGAAATTCGGTAAAAGGTTTGCAATTTAACTTGTATTCCAAGCATTCACTGTGGAAAAGTGAAGGCAGAGTTTTTCTTCCCCACTTTTTGCACCCACTTTCTGGTGAGAACATTTGCAACCTAGGCTAGTACTAACCACACGTTAATGGGAATTTATACACATGAGATGAAACAATATCTAATTGGTAATCATAGGCGTGCGACATTTTCTATAAAAACGCCACATATACACATGCAAATGCATGTATATATTGCTGTGACTGGAAATTTCCCCCACCTTTCTTCTACAGAAGAGCTGTACGTAATCAAGCATCCTTCTACGTTAACCACCATACTATTTGACTGCTATTAATCAATACCGTTATCCCAAAGTACCAAAGATATTGTCAATCTTAAACAGATTATATCATTCATATTCTTATTCTATTTTGCTATTTGCTTTACTGTTATCGTGCCAAAACTCTAGGCCATAAGCCGAAATCTTATGTTTTATTGTATGACAAATTGCTATGCTGAAATTCTACTCATAATTCCTTTTTCTATGCCCATTTTTTAATACAAAAATTGTTTCTATTAAGTCTATGACGAAATGCTACAAGTCTTGAGTAGTGCACTACCACTTTCCCACTTTGACCCAAATAAGCATCGAGGCCCCACTATCACCCTGTGGGTTCTCACAAATATTGAACCGGTCAAGAACCTGTGGCGCTGCCCAACCAGTCATCCAAGACAGCTCTGCCTACTGGGTTTGCATTTCATAACCCATAAGATCTTACACAGAGAACCATCTGAGTTGATCCACAGAACACTTTGACCATATATACTGATTCACTGAAGAGGCAGTTTTGCCCATAAGATAATTATCCAGCCATTTGCAGCTTTGAGCCCCTGGTGAGCCTCTCTGATCTGGAGGATCTCCATCGTGATTCATGCCAAGTCTGAAACAAGAACATCTTGCAACAACATTCTGCAAAATATAGAGATCTACATGCATATCAGATGTAAATTAATACTTGATTTAGAGCAGAGTAGTTTATAAGATAAACCAATCGAGTAGCGAGTAACAGCTGTAGGTCTTGATACCATATTATGATTGAGTGCTGTATATGCATAATCATTCAGTGGAAATGGCTAAAAATGGCCCAATCCTTTAGTGTTAAAGATTTTTATGAGCAATGGAGAGCTAATCTATTCAACAATATCATAGTAGATGATTGCTGCCTAAACAGAATTATTCAACTCCACAGCAATACTAATAGAAGATCCAACAGCATCACAAGAGCTCTACCTTCAGATTTAGCATGAGAACAGAACTTTATAGAAAGGGTTTCGCTTAAAAAAAACTTTTTAGTGTATGATAATCAATGAAATGATCAAAGTACTGGCAATAGCTATCAATGTTATTGTCGCGATGTCGCGTTGGTACTGTGTCGCATTGATGTCAATAATTAATGAAATCCAAATAAAAGTCAAATTCAAATTCATATATATTTAAATGCAGTGCTCAATCATGTGGTACAAAGGCCCACAGCTGTTACCACCTACTCTTCCAAAAGGTGCTCACTGGATATATTCGGACAGCTGTTTCTAGGCACAAGACCTCTGGTGTTCTATATACCAATCAGAAGATGGACAGCTAGAAGATAAGGTCTTTACCCAAGGACAGTTAAATATAGGTACTGGAAATAAGCAACAGGCAGTAATAGTAGTACTCTGGTAACACCGACACTGGTACTGACACACTTCCAACACTGACACTGGTACTGACACACTTCCAACACTGACACTGGCAACAGGTGGTGACTCAATAATTCCAATATATTGATTGGAATATAATAATCAAATGCAAAGCATTACTACACATGCAGTTCTAAAATATTTCCCCAAGCAGGTGATATTAGAGACAATAAGACAATTCACACACCAGCTTCAGAACCGTTTATGGTGGTTCCAAAAAATTAAAATACTAAATTTATTATTTGGAATATTGTTTCAATAAAATGATTTGAGAATTATGGATCATAAAAAGGTGTTTCTGGGAAAATCCCAAGATAATAAAAGCAAGGAATATTAAATACAAATTGATTACCTCAACCAACCACGCGAATAGAATCTGAACCAAATTGTGTGAAAACAATGTTGGGAAATAAATGAAATAGATGTACTTGCACATGGATTCTATTACCAAGGCGATAAGTACTAATAGTTGATAAAGCTATTACCGGCGTTAGAAGTCAACTCCGCTCCCATTGCAATAAACCCCGCCCCTCTAAATCCCATTGACAGTCGAGGACATTACTTCAAGAAAATTCGAAATGTTTGGGAATAATTGAGTTACTTGGCTTATTATTTAATATTTTGTGTGTTGTTCTGCTTCATCCTCGTCAAAAGGTTCGTAGAACCAGATCAATTATAGTTGAATATTTTCCATAGTGATTTGGAACCTGCTGCGCTAATAGGCTTAATGTCAGGGATAATGAAGCAGGTTAACAAGAAACATGCCAATACAGTAGTACCAGTGTGGTAAGTGTTTACAGTTTATCATTTCTTGAAGAAATAAGTTGAAGTTAATCAAATTTTGACAAAGGGCAGATGCTAGCTGACTTACAAATGTCCTATTTCATGAGTAGTTGTTTTCAGTCCATTATATACACCACTATCCTCTGCAACACCAGTTCTCAGAATTTCTTGGTTTCGGAAACGTGTGCAGGCAGTGCCTAAATATGCTCGTCCAGCAATATCTACAAGGCAGATTCAGTTTGCAGTGTATATTCTTTATGCGTGTATGTGTCATTGGTAGCATGGCATGGTGCATTGAGAATGCACCGTGAAGCGTGCATCGAGTGGTGAATTTTTCTAAGTAAGCTTAAACCAATTCTTTGGCCAACTATGGCTGACAGCTAAGTGTATACGGTCTCAGATTGTTGGGTTTCGGGCCAACGCATGTGTCATTATACACATAAGATGGATTGGAATCCCATATCATATTGTGTAGTATCGCAAAGCCAGTCAGGAATTTTGCATTGAACATTCGCTGTATATTAGTAGACAGTATTTGGTAGCATTGATAGATATAAAAAATTGAGATAAAATGTCAATGACTGGTGAATTCTTACCATTACATTTTCCAGTGGGCTGTAGGCTGCATATATCATAGCTACAAAAGAGAACACAGAACAGAGTGAGAAATTAATTGAGTCGAGAATTTTATGTATGGTGTAATCACTGTAATGGTTTATTAATGAGTGAGCTTTGTAATGGTTTATAGAATGAGTGAACCTAGTAATTAATGAGCTTTGACTCTGGAAATTAGAAAGGGAAGTTTACTGGAATTACGTTATATGGAGATCAATGAGCTATTAAATTACATGGAGATGGATTTAACCCTAATGATATTGCTTGCTATCCTCACAGAGCACCTGCTTGCTATCCTCACAGAGCACCTGCTGGCTATCCTCACAGAGCACCTGCTTGCTATCCTCACAGAGCACCTGCTTGCTATCCTCACAGAGCACCTGCTTGCTATCCTCACAGAGCACCGCTTGCTATCCTCACAGAGCACTGCTTGCTATCCTCACAGAGCACCGCTTGCTATCCTCACAGAGCACCTGCTTGCTATCCTCACAGAGCACCTGCTTGCTATCCTCACAGAGCACCTACTTGCTATCCTCACAGAGCACTGCTTTAGGAAACCTACCTGGCCTCAGGTATTTGCTTACCAGGACACAGGAAGCAACTGTAGAGTAAAAAACCTGCCCAACAATTTCTAGTAGATAAATTTGATGGTCGCACCAATGAGTTTAAGAGTTATAATATTGTCGCACCAATGAGTTTAAGAGAGTTATAGTATAGGCCTACACTAAATGTAGCTCTTTCCACCTGACATTTAACAATAGTGGTGAAGGGTGCGCAGATGCATTGCCACTCTCACAATTATTTAACTCTATCTGCCTAGTGCAAGAGCTTAACACAAATAGCTGGCCTATCAGGTGTGAGCGGAGAATCGGTGAAGCGCTATCAACTCTACATTCTAAAATATCAGCTAGTTCTAGCCCCAGTGATTGGTAGGGTATAAACTAGTGCTGTTCCTTGATCGCGTTATTCTAAGATTAACTAAGATTAATTTATTTTTAAGATTAAATTTAAGGTTAATTTTACCCAAGAATTAATCTTGCTATTAATTTTTATTTTTAATTTAATTTGCATGTATTTGTTTAAGGAAAAGCCAGAGTTACTTACACCAAAACAATATTTGCAGTCATATTACTGAATTCAGTGAAAAAAGCTAAATCAGATCACAGAGTAAACAAATAATTAATTTTAGTTAGCCATCGCAAGTGTTTACTGTTTACGCTACAGCTTTGATGGAAATGAAACTGCAGTGGAATAAGTCCGCTTGTTTGTGATATCAATCAAATATCATTGTGTGGAGGAATAGCGGACTGGTTTCCGTGCATCTCAATATCCGTGATTAATGGCAAGTATAAGTGAAAAAACCTTGTTGAATGGCAAATTCACCGTTCATGTTGGAGCTGATTCATCTACAGTAGCTATTTGTACACTATGTGATGCTAAATTTAAGTATCACCACTCCACTTCAAGTTTGAGTTATCATCTGAAGAATAAACATCCATTCACATCATCAAAACAGAAGAGTGAAGAGTTGTCATCTGAGAGAAAAAGTAGTAGTAATAGTAGTAGTAATAAGCCTACCAGTACACTCTTCAATTACATAGCAAAAAAGACAACCCCTTCTCAGGAAATAAACATCAGTAAGTCACTGGTTGTATGGATAGCCAGAAATCTACGCCCTATTTCTGTTGTTGAAGATGAAGGTCTCATTGATGTTCTCAGAGTAGCCACCGGAAATCCAAGCTATCAACCTCCTGGTAGAAAAGCTATTACTACAAAGCTTAAAGATTTGTACCAGAGAGAGTCTTCTGAGATATTAAGTCTATTGAGGGGCACTGCTAGAAGTAGCATTGTAGACAATTCCAAGCGAAGCTTTAGCTTAGCTTTCGATTATTGGACTTCTACAGCAAATGACAGTTACCTTGGGGTAATAGTATTCTTTGTGGATGATGATTTCACTTATAAACATTTTACTCTAGGAATTGACCATATTGATGAGAAACATACAGCTGATAACATAAAGCAGCAGGTGATTGATCTAATGGGAAAATGGGAAATTAATTTTGATTCTGTAACTCACATTTGCAGTGACAATGCAGCGAACATGATAAAATCAGTTCAATTGCTTGGAAAGACACACGCTCCATGCATGGCTCACACACTCCAACTCAGCATAAGATATGCTCTTGAAAAGGCGAATGTGTCAAACGTGTTGGCTAAATGCAGAAAGATTGTGGGTCATTTCAAACATTCTAGCATTCAGGAAGGCAAACTACAGGATAAGCTGAAAGAATTGACACCTGAAGGAAAAAATAGGAGGACTACAGGACTTGTAAGTTGTAATATATACTATATAGGGTTAGGTAATTAAGTACTAACATCGTATTGTAAGTTGTAACAACAGCTGATCAATTTATTGAGTTACAATAGTGATATTGTATAGGACATGTTGATCTGTATAATAGAATGTTAAATGGTATTGTAAATTCTGGTTACAGTTTCTATTTCTAAGTTAGTATAACTGCAACCCATTGATATCTGAATGTGTACATTTAGGTGCAAGATGTACCAACCAGATGGGGTTCAACTCTAAAGATGATTCAAAGACTCAATGTTAACAAAGCAGCCATTCTTGAAACATTGGATGAGCAGAGACATACACTAGTCCTTCCAACTGAGCAAGAATGGACCAAGCTCACTGTCATTGAAAAGCTGCTGCTTCCTTTAGAAAACGCTTCAGAGATGCTTGGAGGTGAGAAATATGTTACAGCATCAGTAGTTTTACCTATCGTAACATATCTAAAGAAAGAAATGACGACATCAGACGATGATCCAGGTTATTCTAAAAGCTTCAAAGAAGCGTTCGTGGTAGATCTGACAAACAGATTGAGCAAAGTCTATGACAATGCTTATCTGTCGCTAGCAACTGCCCTAGACGTTCGTTTCAAGTCATTGAAATGCTTACCAAAAGAAAAGAGAACTGTCATCTGGGCTTTACTTTCAAACCTTATCCAGGATGGAACTGATCAGCCAGCTAATAAGATTCGAAAGACGTCGCATACATTTAACTTTGAGCTATCTGATTCTGAAGACGAACCAGATGATTGTGATGCTCCAGTTAATGCTGCAGCAGTAGAACTGCAGTTATACAAACTCGTGCCTTGTGAGGTAGATATGTCAAAGGACCCTTTACAATTTTGGAAGGCTAATGAATGTAGCTATCCAAAACTGTCATCGATCGCAAAACAATACCTCGGTCTGCCGGCAACATCTGTGCCAGTCGAGAGGCTATTTTCAGTAGCTGGTGAAATTATTTCAAAGAAACGCAACTCACTGACATCTGAGCATGCAAATATGCTCGTCTCACTACACTATTAGCTAAAGCATGACTAACTGTGCATGATAAACATATCCATTTAGTAATGGTTCAGCCAATATAGCAATTGTTCCCATTCTATAATTTTGTGTTGTTTTTGAGTTTTAATTAGAATTGTTTTCAATTGCATAATTTTTGTTTTGTTCATAAGTTTTCATTACATATTCCATGTAAGATTCTTTATTATGTTCATTCTAATATGAAGAAATAAAGGTTTCGGCAAAACATTCAATCATGGAACCAATAATTATATTTTCATGAAATAGAAATAGAGATTTTATGACTATTAATGTGGTGATAGATAGTGAATAAGATAACAAGATAAGACTGGTTTTCCTCCGCAGCAGACACTTCAAATTAAGATTAAACGCAAGATTAATTAAAATCAATTTTGTTGATGCTAACATTAATCGCGATTAAAAATATGGGTCATGGAACAGCACTATTCAATATACTTGACTTGTGTTGAAAGCGATTGCTGTTTACTGAGAGTGGGAACTATTTCAACAGGTAAACCGTCATGAAGTTGATCTAACTACATGAGTTTATTATAAATATTCTAGAAGAGATCATTCAATAGTTGAAATGTATATCAACGGAATACCTTGTTTGCCTGTGGTTATGGTTTAGTCTTACGGGCGTACCTTTGTGCATCCCTACAAATGGGATTACACTCAAGAGATCCAAGTATGGCATGCCATACATCCGGAACTAGACAGCTACAAACTTGCTGTATCCAAAAGATTATAATTTGCAAGTCACACAATATAATTATAGTGTAAAGTCAGTAGTCAGCGATGTATTGGTAGTGAAACGCAGGTAAACACGTTTACCCACTGCTTAAAGAGGTAGTTTCTAAGGTAAACGGGCGTTTACCCACTGCTTTTCATTAAAAAAATTACCAACTACTTTGACATTCTTTTGCTAGGGTTTCCATGGTTATCACTGTTTAGTCCTAGTACGGGCGCTAATTATATGCATGGGGCATTCTAGCACGTGACACTAAAATATTTTTGTGTGGACGTCCTCTGGGACTACGGACTACAATATCAACTGAGGTTCGTGCAGCATTCTCGTAAGATCTGTTCAGCAGTCCATGAGTGTTCCAAGAAAACGAACAAAGTTGACAAATTTCTTCTCTTTAACTGGGTAAGTAGGCTTTAATATGGAATTGATCATGCTAATATGCAATAAATATTTACTAGACACGCAAACAATTATGCACATGAGCAGCCAAACAGAAAAGAGTTCTAATAGAAATAAAAAAAAACTGCTATAAAATAAAATTACATAGTAGTTACGATAAAATTAAAAATAAAATAGGGAAAATGAATATAAACCTAGACTGGCACGTGTTAGAATTATATTATATTTACATTTGATTGATCTACAAACACAAACGGAGATTGAAACACAAATATAAATTTAGCATACTAAAATAATTAAATTTGGAAAAAATTAAGATATGAAATGAAACTTTTAATTTAGGAATATAATAAAATTAAAAACATTTGTTGTAAATATAGTATTTATACTTCATAATGAATACATAAATTGAAGGTCATTATCATGAAAAAATTAAAGCAGCTAACTACATAATCAAAATGTTATCATTTTAAATTTGCAAGGCACAAAATTGCAAAAATATAGAAAATAAATTCTTAAATTATAATTAGAAATATAATTATAATTCTAAATAATTTGTAATTTTTAAACTTGGTTTTTTTGTTGTATAGTACTAGTATTTTTGGGTAGACATGTAGTAGGCTCTATGGTATGCAGTAGCATGGTATCCATACCCCAAAACATCAACCACAACCACCAATCTCAGAGCTGGGAGCCTCCACTAAAAATACTCGTCTCGAGGCCTATATTGTGAAGTCCTTGAAAATTCTCGAGTATCTGCTTGAAAATAATTGCAAGTCTTGAAGATTTGCTGAAATACTTGGCCTTGAAAAGTGAGGCGTGAGCTTGAAAAGTATGCCTTGGCGACAAAAATATCTCGAACTGACTTGCTGGGCAAATAAACCTTGAATGCATGGTGCTAAAATCGACAAAGTCCTCGACTCTTCGCCATGAAAACAAGTAATTTTTTCCTGTAGCGTAGTAAATTAATAATACACTCACAGCATACATAAGTATTATATATACAGCAAAGAAGCTGACGCAGAAATTATATGTAACAAAATAAAGCTAGGTCAGATCTATTATGGGTGCGTAGATTAGGTTTGTAAACGTAATTAGGTCAAGCCAGGGGTGCGCTTGCCAGTACTCGTTGGCTATTGGTTGAAGGCAGATTAGTTCCAAGTACTTTATTCTTTGCGGTATTAAGTTTGCTGTGATACACTTGTTACAACTCATTGCGACGGGAAGACACAAAACGACAGGATGTTACCAGAGATTCTAAAAACACCGGGTCAGGGTCGGGGTTGCTCCTGACGTTCCACGCACGGCACACAACTCGCTGACAGAACTCGCGGGGTTTGTTAGAACCAAAGGCCTAAGGCGTAGAAAAAACAACTCCAATATAAATTAAAGCTTTTTTTGCAGAGAGGACAACTCTCTTCATAGGCAAAGGTACTTTTATTAAATAATTGTCATGTGCTATGGGATGATTGTGAACTGTGAAAAATGATGGCCTAAGGATGAAATTTAAAAGCCGGGTGGAAACCTGGTGCTTGGTTTTGAGACTGTCCCACCCCGGGGCTTAAATAGGATTCGCATTGCTATGTCCTGTCCAGTAATTGTAATAATTTTTGGAATTTGTATTTGTCTTGAGGTTCTTGTAAAACATAGTCCTCGTCTTCAATAATATTTTAACACTAGGTCCTCTTGATATTATTTTAAAACTTGGTCCTCGTCTTGAGGTTCTTGCAAAACTTGGTCCTCGTCTTGATATTGTTTTAGAACTTGGTCCTCGTCTTGAGTAGCAATGTCAGTACTCAAAAATCCTTGGAAAAAAGTAGCAACTTCTTGCTACTCATCTTGATTTGTCTGAGCAAGTTCCTGGTACTCGTCTTGTTGGGGACATAAGGTCCATAGTCAAAGCTCTGCAATCTCATAATCTCAGACTACTGAACGCCATATAACATTCAAACCTATTCTCGTTTTAGCTCTGCATCTGCATCCACGTCTTTGGCTGCTGCTGATGAAATTGTTGAGATTTCCAATTCTCCCGATGTTGAACTTGAAGATGATATTGCTTTTGGTGTGCATTATGATGTTGAAGTTGTAGATGATACTGGTAATGGGCAGCAAGTTGTAGATGATGCTGGTAGTGAGCACAGCACAATAATTTTTGGCTGTGAGTAACTACTACACATTAAGTGTAGTAGTTATGTGCTACACTAGTTATGTGTAGCACATAACTACTACACATAACCTGCGTAGTAGTTATGTGCTCACTACTACGCAGGTTAGTTGAAAGCAAATTGCAGTTAGCTAGCGGAGTTGTCTTTCCTTCATAAGCTGCAGTCACACTCCAATGCCTATCTGACTTGTTCAGTCACATGAAATATTAGTTATTGCTGTGCAGGTATGCCAGCATGAGCAGAATTTGTATAATTATATTTCACCCACAGGTAAATTTGGGTGATTTGATGGGAAAGTGATCAAACTCTTTGTACTGAATCATGCAATAGTGGCTACCTCCTGTAATTTTGGTAGCCGAGTAGTAGCCTAGTAGTAGTAGGTAGTCTAGTAGGGAATTTGTGAAAGCATCCAGTTGCTATGCACTGATTGAAGTTGCAAGGCCGAATATTGTTGGGGTGTGTTTTATAGCCAGCGGCCAATTAGTATCATGTTATGACTTGATCTACAAGTATTATCATAGTTCATAGTCTTAAGAGTCTGCCAGATGGATGGAGTAAGAGTGACGGGGAGCAGCATATGCATAAATGACCATGGTTTCGAATACGGGAAGATGGGGCGTTATACTTCCCACAAGAATACTTGTAGCAGTGTTCACTCTCTGGGTGTACAAGGTATGTCTGTGTGCATGCAATGCCCGACGTATGACAAATGGGATTTCGGTCTATAATATTTTAAAATCTGTATCCAAGAACAGTAAAGTTATGTTGTTTCAGAGTTTTTCTTGTGCTGAGCTTAGAGCTTTTAGTCCCCTCGGTTTTGTTGCTCTGAGCCCATCGCATTAGTTATAGGAATCCGAGCATTTTGGATATACATACGCCCCTTTTTGTGCTCTTATATTATTATTCGATTTATAAGCAACTGTTTTTGAGCAGTCCTCTGTTACCAGCTAGTAATCAACTAATAGTCTGAATGATCACAACTTAATAATAAATTTCAATTCTGTCATAGTATTGTGGTTATAGCTGGCTGTCATAGTGTTGTCTAGATACCTCTTGGCTCATTCCTATGGAGATTAGGCCCGATATTTACCCTATTGCACAAGGCTGTAGCTTATGTGAATTGCGTTTGAACACCATAATTGCACACAGATCTGGCAAAAATGGCTACCGACTTAATAGCCTAGGAACCAGGGGCAGATTTAGGGCGTGCTCAAGGAGCCATGGCCCACCCTTCCTTACAAAAAAAAAATGAACTGACAATCACCAACTAAAACCATTACAAAAGTGGGAATTATTCCCTCTTATAAAGAGGACAACTCCAATTATTTTAGCCCGAGTCTCATAAACAGAAACATCTACATGTATAATGCATGTTTAATTGGTCTTGCATGGTCTCGTGACTGTTAGCTGACATTGAGTACGTAGATTTACAGTCTACAGCAGACTTGCAGTCTATTAATAGTTAAATCATTGCCGAGTGACAGTTTTTCCCTTTCAATATAATATAATAGTAAAAAAATAATCCCATGACGGGTGGCAAGCGGAGCGAGCCGTTATTTCGTTTAAAGAGATGAACAAGCTTTTCAGGTGGCAGTTGCCACGTTCAGAGATAGTGAGTACTGCGACAGCCCTGAAAGACAGAAATTCAAGACGTATATCGAAACCCAATGGTTATTGGATGACATGCATGAGGTAGAACTATCACGGAGAAAGTAGTATAATATATAATGTTCAGATTATTTTTCAAGATTAATATTAATTTTCCAAATAATTTATTTTCGAAGCCACATTTAACTTTATGTTATTTCTCAGCATAATTATTATCAATGTGCTGCCGACTAATGTCACTATTTATTCATTACAATGAGAGCATGGTGCATTAATTATACGTTAATTAAACTAATTATAATACCTGTAGATATGCTTTATATCGATAGGCTTGTTCTACTTGTTTTAAAATCCATTCCAACAGACCGCTTACTGACTTGCTTAACCAAAAAACATTCTTACAACACCCTCAAAAATCGATTAACTAAAATCATGGCATGAAACTGTAGAGGAACAAGGACTCTTTTTTAAAGGGGCAGAATGGTATAATAAGTATGTCCCCAGTTTCACAAAGACTTTACTGCTGGATCCGGGTCCTCCGGGGGTGGTAGTCTTCATTACAATTGTCGGGTGGGTGGTGATGATGGCTGTTGCAATGAAACATGGAATCAAAAATGTTTATTAAATACAGAATTTATTGTTAATTTTCTTCTCTGTCAATTTACCATTTATTTTGTAGAGATGGGTGGACTTCTATATAAGCGACCGACTCCTTCCCTTTATCAATACAAACAATGGTATTAAGAGTATAAATAGGTACTTCAAACAAAGCTTCCTGAAGAACCGAACCAGATACACTCGAGCTATGACAGTCAATATCTTTGTCACAGCATTCGTGCCTAGCTATGAGTCAATATCCTTGTCACAGCATTCGTGCCTAGCTATGACAGTCAATATCCTTGTCACAGCATTCGTGCCTCAACTCTTTGGCTGGTTTGTAATAAATATTTTCTATAGTGATTATAATATTTTCATCGGTTCATAGTTTTTTTTTAAACAACCCGGCATTTCAAATAACAGGTTCCCACAGTCATAGTGATGACATACTTCAGTGTATGACTCTCATAATTTACAAGCAAACACCAAAAAAAAGTTCAGTGCTAGAAAAGCTTGATGCTATATCTAGCTACATAATTTCAGTTTCATGACGAATCGTTTGTTATTCATGTGTTATCATTTACAAGCAAACTGTGCAATATACTGACAATTAATTAACGACTACAATTCACACATTTTTTCTGTGTCATCTCCCTAATTTTTATCTGGTTCTAAACAATAATAAAGTTGATGCCATTTATAATTTAATTATTCACAATTATTTAACTTCAATTCTTCAGGAAAACTATCCGTTGCTTATTCTAAAGAGCGGTAACAATAAATTGTTGTGGTGGCCTTAAATTGAAGTGCTAACATTACTGTAAATAATCTGCTAATTACTCACCAGCCTAATCAATGTACCAATGGATTAGGTTTCAAATTCTACCTTCACAATAATCACTGAACTATATGGGCTTATGATAATTTCTTCTTTCTCTGCATAGACCTAACCATTGTGTAACCCAATAATCATCACCACATCATCAACAATAACTTTCTCTCTTTGGTTTACTCCTCCTCACAACTTCTAATAATATGAAATAATTGCAGCACTGGCCATGATGAAATGTTGACAATAAATAAACATGTATACGTGTATGACATAATAAAAGTGTATATTTTGTGGCAATACTGATTCCATAGATACCTAATTAAGAACGATCAATGCTCTGACCAGGCAAGAGCGTATAGCGTCGATATTCTCATATCTATGCACAACAGGCCAATGAAGATGGTGATGAATGTGAGAAGAGGAGGGAAGGAAATCTAATATCACCAAAACACATCACTCACAACGAGAAAGATAACTTTCTAGTAACAGTTTCCCAAGATGAACCATATGTAGTTACGCTCAATCCACCAAATTGTACATGCTTGGGCTGGCGATTCAACTTATATCCATGGAAACACATATATGCTACATTAGCAAATCAAGGTAAAACCTTCATTGACTTGCCAAAATGTTACACTGAAAATGCATGATTCACTCTCCACAGAGAGGTCATGTCTGTTTTGATGACAAAACTGGAATTTATGAGTGCACAGAACCAAACGATGACCTGCACACATCTGATGAAATGCAACTTGGAACCTTGGTCACCATACCAAACACGGCAAAAGTAAATCTAATCTAGACTTTATGATTATCACTGAAGCATGGATTAAAACATCTGATGGAGACTATGGCAAACTTGTGAATGAATTGTGTCCACCTGAATTTCTCTATATCGATAAACATCGTACTTCTAAACGGGGAGGTGGTATAGCAATAGTTTACAAAAAACAATTTAAGTTATCACCAGTTGTAACCACCTTCAAACCTAAGTCTTTTGAATGGTATATTGTTAACTGTAATCAGAGTTTCATTATCCTCGCTGTTTATAGGACCCCTCCTTTGAAAGGCCGGCAAATGTTTTTAGATGAGTTAGATGTTCTGCTGGCTGAGTTGTCTATGCGATACACAAAAGTTCTCTTGGCTGGAGACATCAATTTGCATCTTGAGAATTGTTCGGATTATTTTACAACCAGCTTTCTGAGTTTAACAGCTGATTTAAATGTTGATTATCATGTGGGCCATGTACCTACCCACAGGAAGGGTGGTAGTCTAGATATAGTATGTACCAAAGGCTTAGACTGCCTGGACCTGTCAGTTGAAAGCTGCTCAATATCTGATCATTTTCCAATTTTTTGCAAGATCGGAATTAAGCATAGCAAAGCTCAGAAGCTGGTTGCTAATAAGCCCTCTTTGTCTCGTAATTATTTTTATCGCGACCTTAAAGCTCTAAATAGTACTGAATTTTCCGACCAATTGGTGACAAGATGCGAAAATTGTGTTTCTGAGAAAGCTATAAGCACTAACACCTTAGCTAACAACTTATTCGCTGTTTTCCAAGATAGCTTGGACACATTCGCTCCTAAGTCTATCAGAAAAACCCGTGTACACTGCAAGAAGAGCTTTGTCTATGATAGCTGTGTTGCAGATGCTAAAAAATTGCGTCGGTCTCTTGAAAGAAAAGCTTTGAAATCAGGATTAGAAATTGATAAACAGATTCTTAAAGCTCAGAGATACAGGGTTCACAAGCTTGCCCTTAAATGTAAAGCAAATAGTATAAGAACACAAATACTAAACTGTGCTAACACCAAGCAACTCTTCAAATCCATCGAAGACCTTACTGTAGTCAAATCAATATCATTGCCAACCAATTTCAGCTCTGACGGAGAAATGGCAAATGCTTTTGCTTATTTTTTTCACACTAAAGTTGGAACATTACCGGCTTGTTTTCACCTGATGAATCAGTCACCGCCGACGTCATTGAGGATTCCATCGTTCCTGTTTTTGATGAGTTTTCCAGCTTGTCTATTGATGACATTTCCTCACTACGCGACATAAAATGTTCAGAAATAGATGTTCTCCCTCCAACTGCTTATAAAGCACATTGGAACATTATTGTGCCCTTTGTTTGCAAGTTGATAAATATGTCATTGAGACAGGGCATATTTCCTCAGATTTTCAAGACCTCGCATATTACTCCATCATTAAAGGACCCATCTCTTGACATTGACGCTTTAAAATCTTATAGACCTGTATCCAACTTAATATTTATATCCAAAATGCTGGAGACTGCTGCAAATGCACAGTTTCAAAGACACTTTGATAGTAGTAACTTGCTACATAGCTATTAGTCAGCTTATAGGCCAGGTCATAGTGTTGAGACAGTACTACTTGATGTGTATTTAAATATCTGATCTGCATTAGATAGTGGTAAATCTGTATTTCTCGTTCTATTAGATCTGTCAGCAGCATTTGACACAATTTCGCATTCTAAGCTATTATCCATATTAAAGGCATCTTTTAGAATTAACGGTACAGCTTTGAATTGGATCAAATCTTACTTGTTAAATAGATCTTATCAGGTAAAGATTCGTTCATCAAAATCATCTATCAGAGCTTGTGCTGTAGGTGTACCACAGGGTAGCGTACTTGGGCCAGTGTTATTCAACTGTGTTATGTCTGGTCTCCCTAATCTACTTCATGATATCGGAGTCCACTGTAACATGTATGCAAATTATACCCAGTTCTAGGTTAGCTTTGATAGACATAGCGAACCTCAGGCAGGGCTGAAAATGACTCAAGTGTTCAAGGTCATCAGTAAATTTATGTTCCGGAATATTCTGAAATTGAACCCTGACAAAACTGTGTTTATTCCGTTCTCTAGATCCAAAACTACATATGAGCCGCTAAAGTTAGATGATAAGGTTTCCGTCGAGCCATCCTATTCGGTTCGAAATCTAGGTGTAATTTTTGATAGCAACTTATGTTTTCAGCAGCACATCTCTAATATGAAAAAGACTTCATTTTTCACCTTAAAATAATAAAATCTACCAACAACTTCAAATCGTCAAATTTGTTTCAATCAGTCATACATGCGTTCATTACAAGTAGAGTCGACTTCTGTAACTTGCTGTTTTACAATCTTCCTAAATCAACATTAAATCGGATGCAGACTGCTCAAAATGCTTGTACTAAGGTAATCACCGGTGCAAGGAAGTATGATTCTGCCATTCAACAACTTAAAAGTCTTTCATTGGCTACCGATCGATCTTAGGATAAATTACAAGCTTTTCCTATCTGCACACAAAAATTATGTATGCCAATAATAACTCCCCAATATACCTTGCTATTTTAGCAATACAATCAAGCCTAAATCTTTTTTAGCAACTCTCGAATTACACATTCTGCAATTGCTCCAACATTTAATGTTGATTTCATACCTAAGCTGTATGTAAGAAATCTTATCGACATGTTATTCTGGCACTCTACACTACTTGCCTATCATTTTAAGAAATACCACTTCTTTTAAGAGATTTAAAACTATGCTTAAAATCTATTATTCCAGCCAACATTTTAATGAGTAATGTTGTTGTTTTTGTACATGTAACTTGATTTCTCAATTTTAAGTATGGACATTATTTATTTTATGCTGTGATTTTACATTACATTATCTGTATACGTATTCATATTTTATATAGCTTGCATATATCCATGTACATGTATATATCTTTTATACATTTTGCTTTGCACATAAAGTATGATATTATAATTGTAATTTTAGTGCCTCAATTAATTATAATTTAGT
>JAOQGN010023315.1:2253-13228 GCA_027564295.1 Himantozoum antarcticum
TGAAACTTTAAGTAATAAATATTGCTTTTATCAAAACTGTACTTTTATTTACCTAATTTTATATATATTTTTTTTTTAATTTTATATAATAATATATATATATATATATCAATAATTAGAAATATTGAAATTCAAAGTAAAATAAAAAAGTTTCCTGAGCACAAATAGACCGAATATAACGATAAATAGTAGAGAATATTTATTGCATTGCTTTAGCGAATATCTACATTGCTGCAAATCCTCCGGCCAGATGGGCTAAATAATTCTAATAATTATAATTCAATTTGTAGAAATGACAGGGTGCATCTCCAATTTCTCAAAATTCTATAAATAGCATAAATGAATTTGGGTTGAGTACTAACAAGTTTTAGTGAATTTTATTACAGCAAAATTAAGGTATTTTTTATAATTAAAATAAATGTTCTCCTGGAGTGTAGGCTATGTGCACCAACCGCTCCAATACATACACATATTTAATAAGCAAACATTTGTATCTTATAGTCATTGGCTGTTCATATAGTGATATCATTGCAAATTGCCCAGAGTTGCAGTAGAACATCAATCGGTCGTATTTAGAGGAGAACAATTGGTGTTGGGTATAAGACTGAGTAGGGATAAGCAGTGATGGCACATACTGCATATACATGTATCATGTTAACAGAATGCAATGGTATCAAAGTTGCAAGCATAAAATGTTATGAAACTGTTATATTAGGAAAGCATGTGCAAATGTCACTTCTGTCTTATTAGTTATTTTAGCGTTTTGTTACTCCAACCCTAAAAAAATCCCAAACCCCAATCTCCATATCTATTGAGGTTTGGGATTGGGGGTTTAGGGTAAAAAAACAACTCTAAAAACCGAGAGACGAATGTGACACTTCCATCGAAAACCACACAGTATTGTTACGCACATCTCTAGTGTGTCGGAGGCTAAAGATCTACTAGAGTCCTACTAGAGACCTACTAGAGACCTACTAGAGTCCTACTAGAGTCCTACTAGAGACCTACTAGAGTCTAGACACCTACATGCTACCAACCTGAGGCATTGAGACTCTGGATTTGTTATTTCGGTAAACCTCATCCATGTACTGATTAAGAAGTTTGTTGTAGGGGTCCCCACCTCTAGCATTGTGACACTCATCAAATATTACCATTGAAAACTTGGCCATTGTACTCGATCTAAAATTAGGTTCCAGTAGTTTACAATTATATTACATACTGTATCCCGACATAATAATTGGGAATTATCCTACCTCTAGCATGCTGGACTGAGAGCAGATAACTCTACTAATACCACAAATAGTAAACGGCAGATGCCATCAGAATTGGTGCAGTAAATGGAGGATTTCTCAGATGCAACAATGGCGATTATTTAACATGTAAATTTATTACATTGATGTAATCAATACACTAAAATTACATTGTAAGAATGTAAATCGTTATGAACTAGGCTAAAATTGCGTCCCGCATTTTTGTAGCCAATCAATATCTCTTATTGGACATAATAGTGAACTAGTCAAAGTTTCAAGAGGGATGCAGTGCTCTTGCAGTGCTCTTGCAGCTGTAGAAAGAAGGATTGTCCGGTTCATTCCAAATTTTTGTCTGAAAAGGAACATTAAGGCATGAAGGTATGCATTTTTTAGACAGTATAATGCCAGTTTCATATTAATATATACTTGATGATAGTTTCAATAACTTTGCGTTGCACCAAGTCTGTAACAGCTACCATATGATCTTAGTGATCAGGGTCATAGGTCACACGCCTAGTGATCAGGGTCATAGGTCACACGCCTAGTGATCAGGGTCATAGGTCACACTTACTCAAATGCTAAGAAGTAGTTGAAGACAGTTTGAGGGGTGGCAACTACAACAGCCCAGTCTGTACCAGTTAGCATAACCTCTAAGTCATCCATACTAGCAATAGCACCCCCTGTCAACTTTGTACACTGCCAATATAATAGAAATTAGCTATGAATAAGAATGAATTAACAGTCAAATAATTGTAGGAATCGAACAGTAATATAGTAGTTCGACTCCCACTATTATAGAACGCAGTTGCACAAGATGTACATGAAACAATATAGTAAACTATACAAATTTTTGTGCTTTTTAATTTTATATTTTCTCTACATTTCTCCAGATAGACCTCGACTAGTAATTAGGAGACCATGACACAGGTGTTAGCATTAGGTCATCTGAAAGATTAACTTTTTTGGACGAAAACCTACAGATAGTCAGTGAGACTCGAATCCAGACCTTTGCAGATTGAGTAACTCGCGTCATTGCTGCAACAGCTGCCATGATACCACTACTGCCAGCTTACTCTGTTATATACTGTTTAGTATACTCACCTTGTGAGACCATTCCTCGGGCAGATGGGATCTGATCACGTCATACTGCTGATCAACTAACACTACTCTGGGAGCTAGAAATAGAATCTTTGGATGCCCCCCGTTCATCTCTACAAAACAAGTTGTTGACTATTGGTGAGTCAGGATAACATTCAGCCATTTGGCTGGAAGACATTCAAAGTTAAATTTTCATTTTTTGTTTTGATGAAGTTTTATGGTCATGAGCTCTCGCCATTGACTTCCCAACTTTTAGGCTGTATCAATTGATATGAAATTAAGAGCGATTTATACAAAATAATATAACAAATAATATGACACAATCAATCTGTCAAAGAGTTTGACACAATCAATCTGCCAAAGAGTGTCCGACTCAAAAACTCCTCATACTTAACACAGTAGAGACGGAAACTACTTTCTTCAATTAAAGCTGAACTAATCTAGAAATATTTTATGATGGGAAGTTTATATGTACATATCACAAGCAAGAATGGAACGGGAACCAGGAAGCAACAATGGAGAAGTGGTTAAGTTAAGATCACATCATCTTGCTTTTGTGGTACTGGGTTAGATTCCTACTACGATAAACAGATTCTCTGGCTAGGAAAATCCTTAACCCTAGCGTTGCTCCCTGTGCTCTGATCAGCAGCTAAATTTGCTCAGCTCAGCTATCACATCACTACTACCTAAAATAGTACTATACAAAATGTACTCCAATTTAAATTTTGACCCTCATTATTTCGATTATTAGTTTACGAATTAAAATTAGAATTAATTAATTTAAAATCAATTAATTTAAAATTAATTCATTAAGTAAACAAACTAATTATTCAAATTTAATTATTATAAATCATTATCATTATTTCAACCATTAGTTCACTATTCTAATTCCAACCATCTTCAACAGACATTGATAGTGTATCTATCAATGCATAGCTACATTTGTGCCTAATTCCTATATACTTTTACCGGTATCAGAAATTGCTTACCGAACTCCGATAAATGTTTCTTTATTGCACCAATAGCCACTGGAGTCTTGCCTGTGCCGGTTGGCAATATAATGATATCATTCCAAGACTTCAATATATTCTGGCTGATCTCCAGCTGATAGTTTCTCAGCTGAAACATACGATCTTCGATATTCTCAACAGGTGGAGGTGGTAACGAGTATTGTGACACTATAGTCCTATCAGCAGAACCTAAACAACAGGAGGGATAATTTAAATGCTGGTATTAGTTGAAAATCCACCGAGAGTACAGTTTGAGTCAAACAAAGTCAGCTGCGTATCTGTATGCATAATACAGGATTGGTGATGAATTACGTTAATTAAATAAGTTATAACTGATAGAAACAAAGACGGTCTGTCATCGTACTAGCCTTGAATAAAGTTTTTGCAAAATAAATAGTCTCACAGAATTCTGTATACACTGCTTAGTAGTCATTAGTAATAACATTCACGTTTTTATGAATTTGAACATCCATTCATTCATTCCATTGGTCATGGTCATCATATTATAGCTCATACGAAGATGTCGCACAATTCAGTTTAAACCGTGCAAAACAGCTGACGATCACATCACGCCACATCACGTCACATCACATCACCGCTGATACTAGCAAACTCATGAATTGACTGTAAGGCATTGAACTCAAGTTTCAGCATTTATACTGTTTTATGTCTAAAGAAACTGCTACAGTGTAAAATATTTAGACTAACCATCAGGGTTAGCCAATGGTATTATAAATAACCAATAAGATCAAAGAATTAGACGAGGACGGTTCGACTAACCACTAGCTGTATAGTTGAAACTATTAATATCAATAGGATCAATTACATATTTGTAGAGTGATTGAACTAACCAATATGATCAGTTATATAGTCGCGGATTGATTGAACTAACCAATATAATCAATTGCACATGTGGTGGATTGATTGAACTAACCAATAGGGTCAAGGGTGTTACCACAGCTCACCTTCAACTGCCCCTGTCTGTGAGTGTAAGGATATCCTGGGAGTTATCTCCGGTGGTACCTGCGGTACATCTTGTGAGAGTGGCTGTGGTTGGGACATTGCTAAATACAAACGCATATAATTAAACAAATATATCCGTACCATTAGTATTACTGTATGTTCGAGACAATCAGGGTTGGCATTCTTTATGTTCTTAATATGCAGTTAATCATTCCGTTTTATCAGTATTGCACAAGGCAAGTTGGAAATCTGGCCAAACCAGTGTATGGGTTACATTCCAGCAGCCACCTAACAATCACGTAGAAATTGTTTAGTTCTACAAGTATTTTGCATGCAGTATTCCATAGTTTCATTTCATTAAATACCCTACATAAACAAAATAATTTGTGGGAATTACTGATGTAGACAAAATGTTGATGGTTGATTGGTTTGTAAAGTAAATTTTTTTATTTCATTATCAATTATTAATAATTTCGCGAAAATTTGCATCCATAAATAAGGAAGACAACTCCGACATCGCGAAATTAAATTCTGGATTTATGTTTCTGGTAGGGTGATAGCACTCCAGTCATTCTTATCACGCTAGTTATAAGAATGATTGGAGTGCTATACAACTAATTTATATTTTCAAATGAAAATTTTGTCACTTAGAAAAATGTTAAATCGACCTTGAACTCAATCGAACTGGCCCACCAAAATCTGTCGTAATAATTATTTGTTTCTTATAATATTTGGTTTTAAAATTATCTAGTGCAGTATACTAAATTTTATCATTTTGTTACGCAACGGAAGGAAAAATAGTTATTCGAATCAACCTCTGGAAATGTTGCACCAATAGTTTGCAGTATCTCCCTTTGCAATTTACTAACATAAGCTTTGACTAACCAAAAATAGGTATCGGTATTGATATTCCACTTCTGCTACTCCCTGTCGGCTGCAAGGCGTCAATCTGCTGCAACTCGTTGTGTTCAGATGCAACAGCGGGCATGTGATCACCATTAACTGTGTCGTGTCCAGATACAACAGCTGGCCTTTGATTACCATCGACTGTATCGTGTGCAGATACAACAGCAGGCCTTTGATCACCACCAACTGTAACTGTTTGTGGCTGGCTATTAATTTTTCTTGGAGCCGGTGTTGGAGATCTGAGTGGTCCTGGAATGTGATAGAGACAGTTAGAGACGAGGAAACGGCCAACTACACAATGCAGACTGTGACAAAAATTTGATGTTGATGCTTTTCAAATAAAAGTATCGTACATTTTTCATGGAAATTTGTATTGTCCTTTTTAGGTGAACAGAATGGAAAACAACAATTTTCCAACCATGATGAATTACAAACCATGAATAATCAATGACTCAGTGACCTCGGTGACCTCAGTGGCTAATTAACATCCCTGCTGACAGTCTATACTCTATACTATGATTATAGGAATGCCAAGTACCGTACCCAGTGTGACATCACAATCTATAACCATTGGAGTAAATGTATGTTGTGACGGGGAGGCAGACTCGAGGTTACCACCATTTACTCTATCTGCAATGATAAAACAAATAAAATGAAATGCAGTAGATTATAAAATATAATATATTAAACACATGTTTCAATGTGAACAAATTTGGAATTGTTTTCTATTGAACATCATAAACCTATTTCTAGCTAGTATTCATAATTTAATTATTTTTTGGAGAACGAACACTAAAAGCGTCACATCAATCAGACAAAACTTTGACAAAGTTTAACAGATCTAAAAGTATGTAAGAAAAATGTTGTTTGATTATTGATGGACATCCCAAATTGATAATAAAAAGTTTCCAATTCCTGCATAGAGCTATTATAGAGGTCGGTGAGATGAACAGACTACAAATTATAGATGGAGGTGAGACAAACAAATGCCAAACAAACTACAGGCAGTTTGCATCCTTAAAACTAAACATTTTTTAGAATCTTAAAACAATTTAAAAAGGTAAAACAATTTTGAGAGAAAACAACTCTAGGCTCCAGAGAGTGCCTGCTTTGGAGTAAAGAAATGGTAAAGATTTTTGTTGATTTAGTCGGTGTACCACGTAGGCGCACCTGCACCTCGCACCTCAGGCTAAGTTCAACATTGCTGGTTTGGCAACACAAAACCCCAAAGGCAAGATATAAGCTATGGTCGAGATGACCAAACTAAAAAGGAGCTGTAGCAAAGAGAATCATCATATTAACTAATGTGTAAATTATATCACTTCATGAAACCATCAGACATTGACATCCAATCGGGAAAATTGCCATCTGCATAGCATAAAACACTGAATGTCCTTCACAAACACCCCACAGCTACATAAATGCATGAGCAGAATACCACAAGATTCAAACTCAGAGACTTGCAGTGAAGTTCTTAGAGTTATTAGAGATCACCGAGCTATTCCACTCAGTTATCTGATTATTTAATGATATGAGAGAGGAGTCGTACACGCACCTGAAGTTAGTGTAAAGTCAAGTGACATACTACTGTTATCATCAACAATAGCACTGGCTAGCAATGGAGCTAAACTAAAATCATCTGGAGGATCCATCTTAAACCTCTATCTGGTGGGAATTATATCTAAAAATATAAATTCACATACATTTGAACATTTTATTTGCAAACTGCAAAAGCTACGTCGGTTCGGTATGAATTACTAATCCGCATCGGCTACAATAATTTTATGGGAAAAGCTAGGTGTTAAAAATTATCACTCCGGTTCGCCGCACCCACCCATATGACGTAGCCCTTTCAGTTTCGCACGATAACCTGAACTTTAACGGATTTATACAGAGTAAACTCGCCAATGTGATGCTAGTCACTATTAAGCAATCACATTCCAGGTTTATGGTACACCAATACTATACAAAATATATAATTACAATGTAGTATTGCAACACTCAGTCGCCAATATTATCTTCTGTGGTCCCTAGGCTTAGGGTAGCTGCTAAACTGCATTCCCATACATCAATATATGCTTAAAAAAATACTAAAAAACTTCACAATTACTTAACATTTAATATATATTACATTATCGTACTTCATAATATTTACTATATAAATTGACCAATTTTCAAAGTGAATTGACAATGTTGATAACCTTGATAATTGGGTTTTTAAGGCTAAGAAGCTTTAGTAGCGGGCCCAATACTCAATATCAGCCGTATTCAACAGAACTTGGGCACCCTTTCTTTACCACTTCACCACTGATGCGGAGATTACGCCATGTTATGCCGTGCTGATTCGACTGTCACCCACTCGAATTATTATGTCTAATGGTACCCCGCTTCAATTTAACTTTAGTGTCGCCAAAGTTCAAAGATGCTTTTATTGTAGCTGATAAATTTATGGACGTTTAAACTGCCTTTGCTTACTGATCAGCAATTTGAATCTATGCTAAGGTTGAATTTGAACAATTTGAATCCGTACACTAATTATAAGGGCCTAAAATCCACAGCACCACTGCTCCATCCGCATACAGTGAAATGAAAACACAAATTCCACTTTCTGCTCTTGGGTGTTTTCCGGATTATGGTGAAATGAGAACACAACTTTCACTTTTTGCTCTGTGCATTTCTGTATACAGCGAAATGAGAACACAACTTCCATTTTCTGTTCTGGGTGTTGTCTGTATACAGCAAAATGGAAACACAACTTCCACCCTCAGTCCTGTTGTGTTTTATGCAGAGTGAAATGGGAACACAACTTCCACTTTTTGTCCTGTGTGTTTTCTGTATACAGCGAAATGGGGACACAACTTCCACTTTTGGTCTTGGGCGTTTTCTGTATACAGCAAAATGGGAACACAACTCACTTTTTGTCCTGTGCATTTTCTGGTCTGGGGAATAAACCAGTTACGTAAAGTTGCTAGCAGATCTAATAATATCAAACATTGCATATCAATATTTACATAGAGAAAATCTACTAAGAACTGTATAGCTTATAAACTACCACTATGCTGCCCCGATCTGCTAAAACACAATAATTCACTTTTGCAGTATTTTACAAATACTTGAATATCTCAACAACTAAAGCCAACATGGCTTCACTTATGGCTTCATTTTGAAGTTCACAACCTTATATAAACTCTAGCATAAAAAATGTACACGTTTCATTTTGTCTTATTGTTATGACACTGAGAGTGAAGCAACCCAGAATGCAGTTAGTGTGTTTTAGCAGAACAGGGCAGTATGTAGCTGCATATCGTATTACATACAGAGACTCAAGCCTTCAGGTAGTATCAACCCACTCACAATCAATTGCAATACAACTGCTCTACCACTAAGCCACTCTTGTTCGCCGTTCAAAATATATCTCCCTTCTTTAGAACCACAGTTACACTCTTATCTAAAGCAATCTGAACCAACTATACGCTAGCCAGTGAATAATAAATAATTATAATAAGTTGCAATTAAAACAATATTGATCATATCATATATCATATATATCACTGATCGGTGGGAACATCGAATTGCTAGCGATATAACCTCCGATTGCATAAGTATAAATTCTAGCATTGCTGGATAGGTGGTTTGTAATTGTGTAGTAGAGTCAGGCACCCCCTTGCAGCAAACACTCTTTAATCAAGATGCCGATATTGACAAACTATTATTCCTGTAGACCCTGTTATCTCATCAATATACAACATGAAATATGGAAAGTTAGCAACGAATCCCGAGTACAAAGTATATGCAAACTACAGTTGGAAATAAGTGTCGTGGGTGAGGCAATTTAGATGATAGACGAAGGATAGATGTGCCCCAACCCCAACCTTCAAACATTCATTTTCGAACTGTAATTGATAAAATAGCAGTATGCCGTTTGTAACTATCGTTTCAAAAATGAATGTTTGAAGATTGTGTTGTCCACGCCGTCTACTGCCTACGTTGTCTCACCCACGGACTATTTGTTTTGAAACGGCAGTTTCGAACAGCCCCTGATTCATACTTAGAAAAATAACAAAATAACTTTGCAAAATACATGCATCTCACTATCACAAATACAACCGGTCAAGTTTTCAAAGAGTAAGTTTACAAAATAACTTAGCAAAATGTTAATGCAGGCTTCACCCCACGTGCAATGGGGCTCAAACTTAAGTCTGTAACAACAATCATAATCTGCAACCAGTCTCAGAAAACCCACCTTAGTATCTCTCACTTACTCCGACTCTTACTGTAGTAGTGGCCACCCAGTGGCCCGTAGTAGTGGTAGCACTAGTAGTAGTAGCACTAGTAGTAGTAGTAACCAGTTACAACACTCACAGGTTACGCAGCAAATCCTATCAGCACTCCGAGGCTACTAATAGTAAGTACAGGCAATTCATACATGCTCCAAATGCTGTACAACAAGTAGTGTATGCAGCCTTCAACATCACTATAATAAATTATGCTACTAACAGGAATTTATTAGGGGATTCCCAATTGGAAATTCCTATGCTAAAAAACATTACAAAATATACGTATAAAGGACTTTGATTGGTTAATTGCTACGGCATTAGCAAATCAAATTCACTAATAATCAATTTAATATCTTCCCATTAGAACTCCTATTTGGGATTCCCAGTATAGTTTAAGCCTTATTGATTAGTTGAACAATCAAGACAGTATACTGTATTGAATGGACGCGAACTTGCCAATTTTCACCATTGTGATACAATGAATATGCGCCTACTTTTATCAATACGACAATACATTTTTATAGATTTACTAGTCTATTGACACACAATGAGTAGCCACTTTGGAATGCAAGTATTTTCTAAACCACAGAAAGCTAGCAACAGGTCGTATTTACAATAGATTACATATTGATATTAAAATTGGAAACACTGCTGGGAATCGTATAGTTATGAATGATTAGCTCTTGTATACATGATGTACACCATCATGATAGTATAATTTATTTATATATTATATAGCAATGGGAGCAAATCTACCAAGGAGTTATATCCCCTGGACCTCCCTAGTCCCTAATATAAGAATTCAACTTCTTGGAATCTACCATGGGGAAATATAACTCCTTTAATCTACCATGTTGATAGTTCGACGGAGACGCTGTGCCCTAGTCATTCCCGTTTACAGGGATCCAACGTTGGTAAAGCCCTAGCAATATATACAAAAGTGCATATTATTTGACACATATAATGGGCAAAAATGTGTTGTTACAACAAAATATTATGCATGAGACGCTAAATTCAGCAACAAAAAGTACAAATTGGTCCACTGTTGGGAAACTGAAAACCAAATTAGCATAAAGTACAAACGGCGAGATCCAATATAGAAATGTGAAATATAGAGCTGGGAAGCAAGGCTAGACTCCCCTAGACTCCCCTGGTGGCCAAGGGATAGTTTAGCTTGGCTCCATCTTAGTGCCCTCTTCAGAGCTCGGTGGGTTGGCAGGAAAAGATGAAGAGGTGATCCACCGACCTCTGAGGAACACCCTGAGATAGGGCTAAGTTTAGCTACTTCAACAAGTCAAACTCATCATCCACCGGTGGTGAAACACACTAGATACTAGCTAGAGACACTCCGTGTTGCAAGGATATACAATTATTTTAGTCATCATTAGAACATCACATGATACATCACATGATACATCACATGATACATCACATGATACATCACATGATACATCACATGATACATCACATG
>JAOQGN010023426.1:0-13222 GCA_027564295.1 Himantozoum antarcticum
CAGATTTATTCTAGCAAGAATACAATAATGGCAATAATGCACCAGATATAGTCTCAAATGTGAACAGTCCCTTTAAAGATGTGAATATTGAAGGGCTGTTTGCATGACAGTAAGTCAACCAGCTGCAAGTTTCATATATCAGTAGATGGACATGTCCCACACATAGGCCTTAGTATGGAATGTTCACCCCTACACAGACAGTGCAGTGGGGCAAACGCTGCCTAATGTTAAATGATTTTGATATGTTTGTATACAATGCATGGTGTAATTGATGATGTGTATATAGAAGAAATCTGGGGTACATAACTCATGTAACTCAATCCCAATATGACCTAACATCTCAAAATAACTTGGCCCCAAAACTCTAACATTTATATAGAGCATTATATACAATTAGTAGATTTACTGCCACTGCTGAACTTAATTACAGGTAGAACGCCTGCCAGAAAGACAGACTGCAATCTAGAGCTGAGACAATACTTGAGTTTGAGATAATTTTATTGAAAGAGTTCAGAGCTGTGGTTTATTAGAAAAATAGTAAATATAGAATATGATTCAAATAATCAGCACATTTGGGTTGGGTTGGTTACTTCAACTTCAATTGGGTAACATGGATCTAGCCCTAAAATATAGGGCACAATGATTGCAAGATTTGGAATTGTAGCATGACTATGCATTGTGTCATATAGGCCTGCAGAATACCTGCTGCTCTACATAATTGATGCCTAAAACCTGCATTATGTAAGTGACAATAAAACTACATGTCAATTATAACACATATTTGACAAATCACTACAGGCGCTTGCAGACTGAAAAAGTGTCAACTTTGTGTCTAGTTTTATAGCCACACAATGCTTGAGAAATGCATAGTCTGTACTAGTGTATAGTCTGTAGATATGTGTTTTCTTACAGGTGGAATCAGTAAACGTAATAAAAATATAATTCATTTTATTGTCTGGGAAACAGATGTTCGAATACTGTATCTATATTTATGGCTATCCACAAAAATTTAACGACAATGAATTAAGCAGTCATACAGCAACTTTTCATGTTTACAGATGAATGCTATGACTTATCCCTAACTAATTAGATGCTATGACATGGAGTGTAATTTTTATGCACTTTGTCACCTAAAATATGCACCTGTATTACATCAAAGACATGGAGCTGATGCTGCCTCAGACTTGGATATGACTAGGCTGTGTCAAGTCATCGGACCGTACAACTACCCACCCCCAACATTCATGTGAAGCCTGTGCTTACTACACTATGGCAGGGATAGCACAACGGAAGAGATAGGGAAGTGCAATCACCGCCTCAAACATGTTTCTCAAAAGAACAAGTGATGGCATAATTGTTCTAACTTGGCAGCAGTTACAGATGTGCTGACTGCTGACCTTCCTTACTGATATTCATCCAGCACACTACCCATTTTTCTCTTAGTGTTAATTTACATTGACAAAACACTTTTATATACATTAAACTATCCCTTTACAGGAATGCTGGGAAATGTACACTTAAAGTATGCAAAACGGAATAAGGTGAATATTTAATGATGACATCACAATAGCCCAATACACAACCGAAAGCCAACACCCCTACACAGTGACAGCATTTTATATATTGCATCTCTATATATTTTATACATTCCCAGACACTGCATCCTGTGCTTGGTATTATGGTATAAGGTAATAGTTATATATAATTATTGTAATACTGCGTGAAGTATATTAAGGTGGAGTGATATCATCTGTATTTTGGAGTTGTTCACTCCACATATATTATGAGGATATACGGGAATATGAAGCTTATATTTCAGACTTTCCCTTGTTTATCATAATTCATCATTTAAATATCCGCTTCGTTGTAGTTTTGTCTTTTTTAGCCGAAGATTTATTGATGTTGAAGAAGACAAAATAATTAAAATGAAAATTTCTAATTATTAATTAAAAAACACCATATTCTAGAATCATTGATAGATAAATTACTGATGAATGCATCTCAATTAATACTGATTTAATGCATTATTATATCTTTAATTAATGAATAAGTCCTACGCGTCCTACTGAATTAATGAATTAAACATTTTAATTATCTAGAATCTTGCAGCTAATCAGGATTGTAGCCAACAAGAATGTATTTTTAATGACATTAGTGCTGCCATACTTAGCTCAGATGACTTATGACACACTGCCAATAAGACTTGATTATGATTGACTATGATTATGTCATATTAAAACAATTTCCACTGTTAATTACTGTTTAATATTAAATGCTGTTATAGCATCAAATCAGGTGATAAATTGATCATTAGTGCATTTTTTGCAAGCATATTCATCTTCCAGTTGGTAAATATTAATAGATAATTTGTAGTTTGTGTGTATTATATAGCCAAAGGTTAATATATACACTTATCTTAATAAGGTATGTGCATGTAAATAGCTGCATTACTCATATTATTACTTAATCTTAGAGCTTAGCAAGCCTTTCTGTTTGTCTCGGGCTATGCCATTGCTACCTGACTCACACAGCTACGGGATACAAGAGCTTGAGACCAAGGATGAAATGAGTACATACGGAAGAGCTCTGTGTAATCATTCACGGGCGCTAGCGAAAACCAAAGGAGAAGTTGGTAGGCACTGCATGAACTTGAGAAAGCTTACCGTGGAACCTGGAAATCCTGAAAATCCCTGGTCACCCCTGAAACCTGCTCTGCCTTCTTTACCATCATAGCCCTATAAACATAATTATTATATGGTATATTAATAAGTAGTGATATATATAATATTATAAAGTGTCTGCAAATTCTATTCATACAGACGACTTACATTTACTACATGTACTTCAAATATGCACTGTAATCGTTCGTCCTCACTTGCTCAAGTGAGGAAGAACTATTACGGAGCCCAAGGCAACAGGATTTAGGATCGTGATTATAAACTTACGGTCGGCCTCATGCAACCGTCTTTCTTGCTGTCAAAAGGAGTCGGGTTATGGACGGTGGAGGGGAAAGTTCTGCTCACAAGCAGCTGGGACGGAATAAGGCCAGATCACACATTACAGCAAGAGATAATTGAGTTAGATTAAACAAGAATACAGTTACTATAATGAGCTAATAAATAGAGGAGATAGTACTCTTTACAACAATATACTAAAAAGTGATGCCTACAGGAGTCAACAACGACAACAGAAGTCTTTTATACTAGTCGCAGTAGGCAGGGCCTAGGACGGCTTGGCCAACCTAGGTCAAAAGGTTAGCAATAAGTACTACTATAAAGAACGGACAAGGTAGCCTCCTGATGGCCTGAATATTTAAGCTATAGTCTTGAGTAAGAGGACCATCAGCCGGCACATACAATGCAACATAGAACAAGAGTGTTTATGCAACAACAGTGAGTAGGTAAAGGCTAATTATAGCCAGAGGAACTCCCAAGTCACAAACCTGACCTGGGGAGGGGTGATGGTGTAATTCCACTACGCATTAACAATATATTGTAAATATATTGTTAATGTTGAACTCTTCATGGCAGATCTAAGTTGCAGAGTTGGTAGTAGTTACAGAGTTGTTAGTGTGCTATTCTGGTCATACAGCAGTCTGAGTGAGTCTCACTTACAATCTTGAGATTTTGTACCGCAGAAGGTTTTCCCCTCTTTGCCAATCGAACAAACAATGTGCAGTGGGTTTCCCTCAACTAGCGCTGCTTTATTGGATTACAGCATTAAACAACATTCCTGGCCAATAACCTATACATGGATGCTATACATGGATGCTATACATGGATGCTATCCATGGATGCTATCCATGGATGCTATACATGGATGCTATACATGGATGCTATACATGGATGCTATACATGGATGCTATACATGGATGCTATACAAATTTATTATAATCATTATTTCATGCAAGGCAACTGCTGCTATATACTAGAACTGCTACAGCCGCTGCATGTCTGCTTATGCCAATTAACCTCATGGTTCAGAGACATAGCCTCAGAGGCCATGCAATGAACAGATACAATGGCAATATTTGGCACGTGTCTATAGAAACCATGACAATAGGTTGTGGGCCCTAAATATTATATAAGCCGTTAGGAACTGAGTCGACACTTTCGAGTGCTGATAAATAAGGTTGTTGAACTTTACTGTGTCAAATAAGATTATTGACATGAAATTTAAAAAAAGTTAAACCATGATTCATCAATGAAAGAGATGTGGATGTTTCATATTAATACTGTTCTTTAAGAGCAAGGCCAGTATAAACATAATTTCCAGGAATTGTTCTACCAATTATAACGTTTATTGCAGATAATTCAGTGCAGTGCTCTATTTCCCAGAGAGCCTCCAGCTGCAAGATGTCACTACTGTTGCTCATTTATTTCATTATCATATTAATAATGACACCAATTTGATACAATTGGTCCCACGCATGTGCTATCATAATAGATCTAGCAAACCAAAGCAATTCCAGCGCTATCCATTACGCTTTCACCCAAATGAATTTATGAACTTTGGAGTTGTCTACACAAAGAAAAGATGGAAACTGTGGAAAGTCGGTTTGTTACAACCAGATGAAAACCTCAATTGTATCTGGAGTTGTCATCACAATGCCCCTAAAACTCTGAATACCCGAAAGGTTTGGGACAGCTATTGACATACTTGTTACATTTGGATTAGCTGGGACACCGAAATCTGCATGATGGATTGTGAGGGATGTACAACTTACAGAGACAGGCCACCCATTATATATATATATATATATATATATATATATATAAAATTTAGATATTATGTTTTAAAATTTCCATGTAAAATCAAATGTTTGAGCACCAAGTTTACAAAATATTTACACATCACCATCCCTATTAGGATTAGGTACTATCCTGTGACACTAGAACACAAGAAAACTATACTTCTTCAACTCCATGCACTAGCCAAAGTAGTACTACTAGTAGGTGCAACTAGTAGGTGCAACTAGTTAATGGTGTAGTGGTAACCCCATCAGCGCCAACTGTGTTGGGGCAAGAACATTTTGGATGGGTGGGGGGTGGTCTAACATTTTAATCCCACCCAACTAAAAAAATGGAAAATCTAGCTTGGAGTTGGGGTAAAAAAACATTTACCAACACACCACTGCAACTAGTACAAGTGCATCTGCGACTATTGCAAACTATTGAGACATGACTGTGTCCTTGAGAGGCAACTTAGGCAATAGACGAGTGTAACGACATGCTTATAACCCAAAACCGCAATCTTGGAACACTGATTTACAAAAGAAAACGCCAGTTACAAACTTTCCGTATTCCAGCACAACTAGTACAAGTTCTACAACTAGTAGTACAACTAGTAGTACAACTAGTACAAACAGTAGAAGGCCTACATGATGCAATACCAGAGGCCAGATAATCTGTTTTGCGAGTGAGCCTTTATGAGACTGCATGTCTGTTTAACTATTTCCTGTGGGCTCATTTTTTGTATGACAAACTAGTTAGCTAACAAAACAACATACTAAAAGTGGAATAATAGTGAGAATTGGCTGTGACCAGCCTGCTTCCTAAACATAACAGCCTTGTGTCATACTATCAACACTTTATTAACAGGACAAACTGAAAAAAACATTTAAATTTGGTCAGTTGAAGCCACGCCTAAACCAGGGGAGGGTGTAGCAAGATCAGATCAGACTATTTTACGAATAGTTGATGAAATATATCAAGCTTAGCCAAAGAACTAGGTTGTTGTGTGTGTGAATAAGTACGAGGCAGTCACAAACAATCCGCAACTTGTAACTATACTTGGTATAAATCTAAAATTTTAACAGCTTTTACAATTTGATATCACCACAACTCAATTAGGTACAAACTATGAACAAAGTACAAGCCATGTTTCTCAGCTACTTATTATGCATAAATCCGGACTTGGGCTGCTAACAAATGTGGCAGAACTTGCAGTTCCCAGTCTAACTTGTTGTCATTTTTAGATGGATTATTTGTTTGTTTCAGATGAGTCACTGGAGCCGAGACTAAACCACGCCCCAGGTATGATGACATCACGTGCAGCCGTTGAGACTTGCAAAGTTAGAAAAGAAAAACAACGAGTCAAACACTATCCAAAAATTCAAGATGGAGGCAGGCCTTTAGTTACTATAAAATATTGTTTTACAACATTAAATTTTGGAATGAGAGTGTCTTCCAATTTTTGCATACTCATATTTGAAACGATATGTTTTGTCTTTTCTGATGTATATATGTGTATTTACACATTGCAGTATGTACATTTTGTACTAAGCACATAAGCCACATACGTCCATACATGTATATGAAATACGCACATACATGTAGCAAAATATGCATAATTTTGTACATATATACACATATATACATATTATGTAATTTTGTAAATACTATTTCTTAGGATGGCCTAGGATGGTGATAGACTGTTAGATTCGGAGCCTTTACTGTGGGGTGTGGTCGGTGAGGGTGGGTCTATCCACACCCCTGCTGTTGGGCGCATATTATATATAGCAGCCCATCTGTATTTAATAGAGGGCTTGTTGACAGAGTAGCAAGCTGAAACAATGCTAGAGTGTAGATCTGCATTGTGTAGTACTGATTACTTACACAATCTGCAGTATAATAATTATACACATCTTTGAATTAGGTTAAGCTGAGACCTGGATTTTGTATCCGGATAATAACGTGATATTAGGTTTAGATTTTTACTCACTTTTAAGGTAATGCCACTAATTATCGCCACTACACACGATTCGCGCAATAAAAAAATTGTACATTTCAATTGCCCTCGTGGGTTAGGAACTTGCGCTACGAGTGGCAAATTAGTTTTTCTCATTGGTCAAAATTATTATGTGGCCCTTTTACTTGCACAGCAATAACAAAAAAACTCCCAAATAATTTTACAGCGTTCTGGGATGTTCAGTGAGTTGGGTAGATGAGGAATGGAACAGCTTAGTATTGCAGGTCACCGACCATACTACAGGTAGTACAAGATTATACAAAGATAATTATGTCTATTTCAGCATCTCTGATTACAGTAGAATAGAATACATTGCAATGTTAGGTGAACAGGTAGGTAATTAATTACACAACATTTAATTACTGTGGCTGCCGTTAGCTAAATGGTTATTACTCTCATTATTACCATTACTCATCTAATAGTGTTTTTACTGACAGCCAAACAGCCTACTGGAGGTACAGCATAAGTCAACACCTTATCATCTCACAGATATATACAACCACTCACTCCATCAACAGACTTCATTTTATAGTATTTTCTCTTCAGCATAATATTATATTTTTCAATTTTCAAATCAAATTACAGATTAACAATGATTACACTGTACTCTATGATTCTATCTTTACTGCGACCTTTCCAACGCTATAGACAGGTGCTAACACGACAGTCGGGAAAGTGTAAATTAAAAAACAACCCTGAAAGCTGATATGAAAATGCACAAAAATATAACAATAGTCGGGAGTTGTGTGTTCTTTTCATGGTATTTTGTTTGTTGGTTTTGTGGTAGTCCAATAGCGGAGCTACTCGATAAGGGAAATCAACGGTAAGGGTCTCCGGTAAGTGTCTCGATAAGGGTCTCCGGTATTTTCCCTGCTGATCAGAACACAGTGAGCACGATTTTAGGCTTAAAAATCTTGCCCAAGATTTAAATTTCTTAGCAGAGATTTAAATTTCAGTTGTACATGTATTGCTAATTTATAACGCTGCTGACAGAGACTAAGTATGTGTGTATGGATATTTACTGCCTGTGCCACAGACTGGTACTAAGTGTATCATATCTATATATACATTAACTTGTAGTTCCTAGTGGTACATGCTACTTACTGTCCGCCCAGGTGATCCAGCTTCTCCTCTTACTCCTGGGTAGATATTTCCTATCACCTCACCAGACTCACCCTGCAACGGTTAATCTCAGGCTACATTATTTGTAGCACAGGGGGTTGATATCAGGCTAAGTAAAAGTGAGTTACACGATGTGGACGAGTTGCACACTTGACTGACACAGTCGCAGTGCATCATGCACCCAGCATCGTGTTAAAAATACAAATCCATAACAAAATATGAATTTTACAATTTGCAACTTAATACAACTACATACATACAACTACATACAACTTAATAGAAAATAGTAACACTCGTGGACTGGGACTTGAAGCTGGGCCCTTTGCAGCACAGAGCCTAGCACAGTGGCAGGCGAATGCGTCCACTACACCAGCTCAGCTACCTAAAATAGGAAGCTTCGCCGGTACATTTCAATACTCACCATATCACCGTACATATGGAAAATGGAATTCACTCCCCTGCTGATTTATCCCACTGTCAGAGTGTTTCACTTTTCTATAACAACTTATGTTTTCCAGGTATTTATTTCGTCCCGGAACTGAAAATACTGGTTATAATTTTCAGCCATTGTCACAAAGTTTTGGAAAATGAGAAGTTTTGGACATGGGTGGCAACGTGCTCCCTTTATTAAGACGACAATATTATTTGAAGAGGGGTTTTCTTTCCTCAAATTCCTTATATAACAAATTACACAATTTAGTACTAGTAATTGATTGCCTTGTTTTGTCAAATATGACGAGTTTAGTGATGATATTAATATAATTACAAATCGCATGTTCAAAGCACCGAAGAGTTAAAGGTGAGTAGAATGGAAAAGGAAATTGCTGGCTGTATCCGATATCTGGCTAATGTCACTAGATGAGTTTTAGTGTGTGAGAACGTACAAGATATGACACCTCAAGGCCTGTACTCTCACATATGATATATTATGACATGATGCAGTCCATACTTTCAGATTTGACAAATTACGACCTGTACTTGCACTACAGCAGCAAAAAACACACATATATTACATAATTATGTGCATGCACCTACACAACACAATGGGCAATAAAAATGGACATAACAAGTAAGAAAATATTTCAGATACTTTCGGTTACTGCCAAAAAAATGAAATCAATGACAGCATTCATTAACAATGCCCAGAAATCTGTGCTGCTATAGAAGAACGGGAACTGGTCGAGGCCATTACCGCATTTACAAATAATCAACTATTTGAAATTTTGTCTATCCAAAAGAATCTGCACTTATTCATTTGATAAAGTTTTGCAGATGCAAAAGCATGAGCGCCATCAACAAGTAACCTATGATGGGCCTATGCTACAGCTATGCTTACATGGCAACTACACGGGTTTCATATAGGCTGGTATCAAAAGCTGGCTAGCTAGACAACGACAAATTACTGACTCCTACCCATAGAGCTATCTGCCAGGGGAGATAAATCTATGCTCTCACCTTCAAACCTCTTGGGCCAGGGACGCCAAGTGGACCGTCGGCTCCTGGTGTACCCATTCCACCATCTGAACCTGATTTTCCCTAAAACAAGAGACCATTCATATTACTAAGCCAAACATATAAATCATATTATAATACAGAGTGTCCAGCAATAAACTAGAAACTGGCTCCCAAAAAAAGGTGAAGACGATGGAAAAGGTGAAGAATCAAAAGGAAATTTTCTGTTGCATTTTCGTACTACAGCATTTTTTCTTCTATTTCTATCTACTTGTGCTCAACAAAATTTATCACCGAAAACCAGAAAGCTATAATCTATTTTCAAATTGAAGTTGTACAATAATAAGCACTCGCACATCACTAATGAAATATAGCTGTAAAACAGTATGAAAACTAACGCTATGTCAAGGTTATTTACGGTTAGAAATTCACTTAAACATAATATTTCCGCAATATGCACATAATATTGTAAATAATCAACACACCTGGATGTGTGATATTTAAAGCCTGTGATATGTTATTACAGCTTGACGTTGGCCATTGATCTTAGTCAGGTCACATGGTCAGTTATGCAACAAGGTGGATTCAATTATTGGGCAAGAGGTGCGAAAAAAACAGATAAACTAGGAGTAACACTTCATGTGGTCAGTTGCAAAGACTTGATAAATTGTAAATAGTAGACAAGCAGATAAATAGTAGACAAGCAGATAAATAGTAGACAAGCAGATAAATAGTAGACAAGCAGATAAATATAAATTAATTATATATTTCAGGTAGAATAGAAGGCAAATTACACACTTCGAATCACACAAAAGCTGAAAATTAGAAGTTGAAAATACTGATTTTTGAACATCGATTCAAATGTACCCTTTTCTAAATTTTGAAAGTATAAATATAGCTCCAAAGTACATTAGGCAGAGCGCCAGTCTTTCTATGTCAGCAGCAGTCTTTCTATGATCGTGGCGGCAAATCAAGGCACACCCCATAAATCCAGCCTGTGAAATTAGTTGTATATGACTAGCCTAAACTTGACATTCCACAGGGCCCGTAGTTTGACCTTGTTACGAAGGCCTGAATAATTAGAATAATTTATGTGATGCCGGCAGCTTTTGTCGGGGTTCATGCAAGGTTTCAGAAATATTCCAGTATTGCAACTTTAGTGGTTGAATATAAACATTTATTCATAGTATGTAAAATATGTCAATGAGAAATTGATCTCTTGCTTAACCGGAAATTTCAGACAAAAGACGGGAGCCCGAACATTTTGAAATTTTCTAGACAATGATTAGTTTTAATTGAACTTTTTGCTGTAATTCACAAGTTTTGAGGTAGAAAGGCTGAAATGTGCTTATACCAGGAGTACCAGGTGTATACAAGCTATTCCAATGCCTAGAAGCTGTCTGTCACTATATATACAAACCACTTAGTGGTAGGCCATTACGTATTATTGTTAATTCATTATTATCATTATTATTTCAATTATAGTAATTATTAGTATTGGTTGCATATCTCAACTCTTGTCGGTTATTCATTTTCCAACCTGTCTAGACCCACTAGACAAAGTTTCCCAATCTCAGTCTAGTGGGTTTAGAGCCTACAGATATTGCAACAAAAACTTGCAATCTGCAATTTTGTCTGCGATCTGCCAATTTGCAATAACAAATAATAATAATAATGACGATGATGATGATAAATAATAATAACGATTATTACCATTATTACCATTATTATCATTATTATAATTAATATTATTATTAGTAGTAGTATTATTATCATCTTTACGCGAGTTGGGAGCCTTGAAAAAGGCCATTATTTTTGTACTACCATAAATTATTGTTAGCAGTATTTCACTAGCTTGCTGTTATGATGTTTGAGAGTACTTTCCAGATCGTACTCTCACTTTCCATTAGTACTGTCTTCAGCATCTCTCTAGATATCTTTTCTACTGTTTTTCCATTAGTCAGAATCCTGTTAGAATTTCAGATGTCAGAGTGTTAGAATTAGCCGCAATTAGCCATGTCAGAAATATTATTATTATTTTTATTTTTATTATTATTATTATGCACATTCTTTTATACATTGCAAGAAAGCTACACCTGCTAGTTTTTCTTCTGGAATATGCCTTGGAATTTGACAACATTGTCGATTTCAAATTTTCAATTGCCCTACTTTTTCATGAATTGCGATTGGCTATTTAGCAGATAGATATTGGAACTCACTCAAATGATCAAGTTTTGTTTTCTTTGGTAGGGTGATATTGTGCTCATATGACATATTGGCTAGCTGCCTAACATGCTGCCAGACCTGACCAATGCAGTCACTTGATACACCCCTATTCTGTATCTAGTCACTCACTAGTGTCACAAACCTCTAGGACGGAAATACCTCTGCCCACAGTAACTCATCTCTTGCTCGTGTTACGTAAAGAGGTAAGAAAACAAATAAGCAGCTTTTATCCTACACTTGATGTTTGCAAAGCAGTGATCTGCTGTTATATTATGTGGATAAAATAGTGGAGGCAGCAGTAGACAAAGTTATCAGTCACATATTTATAGAGGGACTGGCAACCAGCTAGCCCTATCATTAGTAATGCCTAGCTCTACAGCAGGCCATCTCAGCAGGACAGTTATGATGTTTACAAGCATGCAACTTGTGTCCACTTACTAGTGTCCTAGCTAAGTAATGTTTCGATTAGAAGCATCAAGCTTGCCCCAATACAATCACAAAAGTCTTGCACTGCTGATGACTTTGAAACTTTGATACTTGGTCTTATAACTGGTTTTATGTTATAATATTATATTAACTATGATGCCTCAAAGCTTTATTCAGCTGCATTGCCTCACTATTACCAGGCCTTTGTGTCATATTGACTGTGGAGAAACATCTGTGTGACAATTCGGATATTTAGTAATGAGACTATCATTGACAATATTTCTTGTGACGGGATCATCGTGATGTTAAGTATTAATTATTATATTTTCCATAGATGAGAACAATGCTTTATGGATACACTGTTTGTTTTTAAATAATATAATACATTATACAATTGCTTGTTGGTACTCTGCTTAAACTCATTATCAGTCGGAGAAGCGATATTAATTTCAATTTTGAACTTTCAAAATGGTATTATATTTTTGTTTTCTCTAGCTATTGCAAGGGAAACACAAAATTGTTTCTGAAAATAGCCAGTCGATGGTTGTGAGCAAGAAACCGGAGGACAAATAAATGTATCCAGAATGTCCTGGCAAATGGTTACTGAGTGTACCATGAAAGACTATATATATATATCATTATTTAACTCATTCCACAGCCATACTGTTGCTCTACTTACTATGGTGCCGTTGCTCTACTTACTATGGTGCCGTTGCTCTACTTACTATGGTGCCGTTGCTCTACTTACTATGGTGCCGTTGCATCCACCGAATCCTTGACTTCCAGCCGGTCCCTCCATGCCTTGGAGACCCTGACATAAACAGAACATACAGCCATAAACTAATGAGATATTTAAGTTACATGAGTTATAATTTTCCATCCTCTGAACAAGACAGTTTTATCAATCAATTCAATTGATTGCTTGAGCAAATAATGGTGACATATTAGACCTCCCAAATTTTTTTGAAAGATAGCCAACTGTGGAATTGGTGAAAGGTTGGATAGAAAAATAAATTAGAAAATATAATATACAGTCATTTACACTTTGAGTAATGTTATGACACATCAAGTGGTGTATTAGTCACCTCCCTTGTGGAACTGTGGCTATTGCTTCAAATGCAGAGTCGATACAGATATCTTACTTGTGGGTGCCACATTTACATAGCATATTAGAGAGACAATGGCTCGACAATATCAGAATATTATGTTGTATCAATAATGCTACAATATCTTTAGAGTTTGCTGC
>JAOQGN010023537.1:0-13220 GCA_027564295.1 Himantozoum antarcticum
CAAGCTCTGGAAACACTTGAAAAAATGGATTTGCGATGGCGTTTTCTCCGACGCCATAGAGGCCTCCTACCCGTCGAGTCTGACACCGTCTTCATGACAACGCCGTCTGACGTCACACTTTTCTGTGCATCACGTGACAATCGACGGACGCCGTTGAGCTAAAAAGGCGATGCTAAAACTCTAATACTGACAGTTCACAAATTACAGTTAGAAATAGAGTGTTTCTAAATAGCGGTTAGGATTGGATAGGTGCATTAGTTGCTCCCCATCTAGTGCCTTCAGTAATTAAGTTCTCACTCTTTTTTTCAACTGTAATTTGCGAATAAATAGTCATGGATTCCTAGAAAAGCATAGTGGTTTGCAATAATGCCACCCTTATCGCACACCTCTATGCTATTAGTATACCATATCCTTTACATCAGTCAATATAATTAAACCGTTGATGACAGAACTTCTAAGAAATTACTCGACTTTTCTTGTTTTTTATTCAAAAAATTAAATTTGCAATTCATTGGTGTTTAGGTCATTTGTCTTTTTCTGCTTTCAGGTTGTTGAAGAAGAGTTTGAAGATGCTGTTGAATTACCCGTTGAAGAAGATGGCACTTTACTCATCTCAACATTATCAGCACAGTTTCCTGGGGCCACTGGATTGAAATATCGGTAGGCATTAAAGACTTTTGTGCTTGAGATCGACTGATATCAAAGGGGAGATTAAGAGGGAGGTTAAAGACTTGTAACACATTAATTCTAACATAGTATAATATGATATTCATTCTTCAATAACCTACGCTACTAGGCCTTTAATTAACTGCAGACATCTCTCATGGGGTGATCAATGATTAGCGAGGAGAAACTGGCGAGGAATCGTGAACATAGGTGAAAGGTGAAGTCACCATGCTGTGCTGTAGATGGCTAGGCAAGGCAATCCACCCATTCAGCTGTGATTAAAATACATGGATGTAGCTTATATATAAATATAGATCTATAGATTTTGTTATTGCGAGGCTAAAAAGGTATTTCATCACATATATGAACCTGTAAAGTCTTTGAAATTACAAAAACATGTGAATTATTGCTTATGAAAATAATTAGTATGGAGTATTTGTTTTGTAGAAATGAATCGACAGGTAACTGGCGAGGTGTCAGAGTGTCCGAGAGTAAACTGCAGGCCCCTGACGGAAAGTGGGAAGATACTATGGTATTCTGTGTGGTGTATCCTAAAGGCCACTCCTCAAACTCAGGTTAGCATTGGCATTCTGCGTTGTGTATCCTAAAGGCCACTCTTCACGCTAGAAATTTGTAATAACGCGGATAATTTTGCAAGTGGCGTAACCATATTCTGGGCTGTTTTTCGTTCCACACCGGCATAATTATGTTTGATCATCAAGCCATGTGACTATGATTTCACTCCAAAATTCTGTAAATGGTTTTTTTTTTTATGGTAAATTTCGTTAAAATTTATGTATCACCATTTATTTTTGTTGTTGAATGTAAAAAAAATTTAGTAGCTTTTCAACCAGTCAAGCCAATATTTTGTAGCGACATTTAACAGTTTGTAATTGTGTAACCCAATATTGAGATTTTTAAACTAAATCCTATTCACTGACAGCGACACCATTTGAATAAATATTTTACGTTGAAAAGTAGAAGACAATGTTGTAAATTCTTAGTAAAGTGCTGATAGTAGGCCTACAACTATATGGATTTGTGTTGCCTGCTGCTATGCATTGGGCATTGGGACCTTCAATCTGCCATGTTTACTTCAGCATTTTATGACCAAAGTATGGCATTATGGTAATCTATGGTAATGGTAAGCACATTAGACTGTATGAAAATGTGCTTGGACACGGGGCTGCTCAAAGAGGCATGTGCGTAGTTGGTTATGATTGTGAGACTTAATGAGTATAAATTTTGGTTCGTGTAGTTTGCACCAATGCTTGCACTTGGTGGAGGTTACTGCTTACTGTAGTTGTATCCAATGCATCCTACTTATGGCAAATTACAGATGTACTGATACATCGCACTTACGGTAAGAATTGGTGAACATGTGACTAACTCAACTTAGACTATCTGACAATTAATACATCAGACAACAGGGAGCACAACTAAAACTGTAAGCTGATTGTTCAGACTCCAGTGTCCTATCCATCTAATCCTCCGCCCATCTGACTCTCGCGGTTATTCATTTATCGGCTTGACACATTGTCAAGTTGTGTTGGTGTCTTCTACAACGTTTAATATTTTGTTAGATGGGACAAGATTGTCAGCTTTCTTTGCTTGGGGATTGGATGTTTGAGGTTGTAAATAATTAATAGCGCTCTCCTCTAGACTGTTCCTCTTGGGAGATCACTCTTAGCAAAGTTCACGCTGCTGACAACTCTTTGGCCTTATTTTAATGCCTCGCATTACTTCGGTTGATGTTTCAAGCTATCTATTACGGTGAGCATCAAGGAACTGTTGAATTCACAGCTCGGCGATACTCCAAACATTTTGCCATTATCAGCTTGTGGAACTAGAAATCTACCATCATCTTTATCTACATTGAAATTTGGAGTTCAAGCTCTGTTAGCAATTTGATCAGCGATTTGTCGAACGCCGAATCTCACCTCTATCGGTATTCACAACATCCTTGACTGCTATCTCTTCACATACATTGGCGGAAAAGTTATCACAATATAAGAAATAATATAATATATACAACTTGACACTAACATACTTGCTATACATGATAATTATTATATTTGGAGGTTTACTAATTCTATGTCATACTTTTTGTGGACTAACTATTAACCGGGTAAAAGTACGCATCGAGCTTCTACAGGATTCACTCTCATTAAGTGGAGAAAATTAATATTGGTGGATTGTTACTAACTATATTAGGCTCCTTAGAGCATAATTTATCAGCATGGATGAACAGTAGTCGGATCACTCATCCTTCTTCCCTCTCTGCAGAGAGCATAGTTAGGTTACGGCATTCTTATGTCTCAATGTCTATGCAGAGGGAAAGAGGAAAGGGGAACCAGACCTAGCCAGTACAACAGCCAAGGTAAAGAGATCGGAGATGTCTGATCTACAGAAGACAACAGATTTGGTACTGCTGGGTCTAGCATACACCGCAGAGGAGAGTGACATCAAAGAGTACTTTGAGGCCTTCGGGCAGGTGCTCATGACACAGGTAACACAACGGTTTATTATTAAAACCGATATTTTAAACATGTTCATTTTGAGTTTCACTCTTTGTAACACCACGACCATAGAAACATAATTATTGTTATGGTCCAAATAGTTATATTTGGATAGCTAAAAGCAAAGCATCTAGTTGCTTATTTTTATAGCATATTTTAGTACACCTTACTGTTGGTACTTTAGGCCTTTTATTTAGTACTATGGCAATTTTTATTTTTTGTTTTGTACAAGTACGGTAATGAGGGAGCTGCAACGAATCACATTCTCGTGTAGTTAATTTCGGCCATTAATGATTTGGTATATCAATCTAAGCCATAGATAGAGAGGCAGACAGGCAGATAGACAGAGTTCTAACTTGGCATAACAGTGGCACATGGTTAGTGAAAATTATACTTTAATATAAAATTGGGGGCCATTATGTGAAAAGGTAAATAATACAGAGTTGTTTTCTTGACCAAAATGAAAGCTTACATGAAATTGAATTTATTATAAATCATACAGGCAATTTGTTATATATCAGTATGTATTACTAGTTTTATGTGCACGGTTAATGTGTGCGTGCTAGCACGCTCAAGCCATGGAGTTGTGTTATCCTAATAGAGGCGTACCAGTCAGTGGTTCGCAAAATTTTCCCGAACTCTGACGCAGCCAGCTTTGCTCGTGCCATGGGTGTTGTAGTTTTGCGCACTGATCAAGTCCCTTGTGTTTGGGGGTAGAAAACCGATATTATAAGGGCCATCTTCTAAACTGCTGAGTGCTACAATTCTGCTTGTCAGTTGATAATCACATTTATGTTCTCTTTATTCCAGTTCAACTTGTCTAGGACTAAGTACGATGTCATGTCTTTCACCAATCACATCATTTCAAATTAGCTTATGATTTCGAACAAATTTAAAACCTGTATTCTATGTTTATAATGTACCGGTATATAATTATGTTTATAAAATAGTGAATCACTACTAGTACTACCCATCAACCAAACACTCAATGACCGCAAGTAGCTGCTGACATTTTTTGGAGATCAGATATTAAAACAGCACAGTGCATGTGAAATATTGCATGTTTTAATTTATGTAATTAAAATGTATATAATTATATTTTAAAACAATGAATCACTACTAGTACTAACCCTCAACCAAACACTAACCGCAAGTAGATGCTGACGATTTTTTTTGAAATCAGATAGTAAAATAGCACAGTACATTTGAAATATTACTTGAAATAGGGGAAAATAAATACACATCAATAAAGTTGACAACAACTTGTTTGGGCTCCATGCTCTAACTGATGAGCCCTAGAGCCACGACCCCCAGGCAGATTACTCGGCCTAACGGCGCGCGCCACCAAAAGGCCCGCGCCATGTGACTTTGCCGACACTGAGTACCGGCTCACCATAGCTCACTCGCACGCACGCTGTTACCGTGCCATGTAAAACTAGTACATATATTGTTTTTGCAAGGAACATTGTGTACTTGTATAATAACTTGACATTGATGGTTGTAGATTAAGCGTGACCACGGTTCAAACAAGTCAAAAGGATTTGGCTTTGTCAGAATGGGTGACTATGAATCGCAGATAAAAGTTCTATCACAGAGGCACATGATTTGTGGACGATGGTGTGAGGTGAAACTACCCAACTCTAATGCTAATAGGGTGAGTATAAAGTGAAACTACCGAACTCTAATGCTAATAGGGCGAGTGTAAAGTGACACTACCCGACTCTACTGCTATTAGGGCGAGTGTAAGTGAAACTACCAAGCTCTGATCCTCCAAAGTAAAAAGTGAAACTATCCAATTATATTTCCGATAGGCTGAGATGTGTATGATATTAGGTAGAGGTAGTGTGGTAGATGTATAGTGGAACCTTTCACCTCCAATGCTAATTGAGGGAAAATTATTGAAAGTGAAACTACCATACTAGATAGTGCTAAACAATTATAGATTGATGGTTTTTTACAGACTCGCCCCTATTTATTCCCAAAATTTTACTAAAGGCAGTATAATTATTATATATTATATTTGTGTGTATCTTCATATTTTCTCTTCATACATTAAACATATTTGCAGAGTACAGAGCATTGCATTGGAATTTGGAAAGTTATCTTCAAGGCTCTATTTGCCCTGAACATTTCCATAGTGAATCCATTCCCACTGGTACTAGGATGTGTGATATTTATTACTACCTCGTATTCTGTCTGTGCTTTCTATCTACTGCTTTCTATCTACATGTACTGCTCTGTAGCTATAGATTTATAGGCCTTTTGTTGCGTTGTAGAGCGGTGCAGACTCCGAGATCCTCAACAGGAAGATCTTTGTGGGTAGATGTACAGAGGAGGTGACACAGGAGGACCTTAGGGATTACTTCACCAAATACGGAGAGGTATAAAAACTACTATACAGACTCTCGTACTAGCAATCTGCAATCTCTTGCCTCCAAATGCATGCTTAAGTGTTGGTCAATAAATAATTACGTACCCACTATCAATAGGCATATCACAACACAGGAAGTATAAGTTTGATTCGTTTTTTAGTTGTGCTCCTTATTTCGATATACATTATCATGATTTTAGTTAAATCGCTTCAACCAACAGTTGAGTGAAGCAATGTAGACATCTGGCTTGCTCCTTCTCTGCTTTGCCTCTTATCTCTTTCGCTACGGCTCGTCACATCATGCGCCATAGCGACTACACGCAAGACTAGTCACCATGTCATGCACCATTTGACTATGTCGGATTAAAAAATTCTTATCACAAATTCTAACAGTGCTAGAGTCATACTTTGTGTAGTTAGGTAGATAAAGTTTTCAGCTATCTGCCCTTATAAAAATTTCCTCAGAACAAAAGATGTTGATAACAAACCGGGTCGAACCCGTTTTCCATTTCATTTCCGGTTTATGTTTTTCTCCATTCGGAGACGTTTTTTACCCATATGTTACTACTATTTTGAACAAACTTTTTGCCATCACCTTCAAATCAGTTATACAGGTAAGCCACCACCTAGTTCTAGTTAGGAGAACATATTTGATCACTTTTCTGGTAGTTGAGTAGGTGTATTTTAGCATTCTAAACGATTTCCCAGTCTCAGTCACCATGTGAGTCACTTTGATCGTGTACTGACTGTGAGACTGAGGGCTGTGAGGGAGCTATATAATACATGTATTTTATGCAAATTTTTCTGGGGAATCCAATGGTAAAAGTTAGAAATGTCTAGGACCAATCTGGTTCAAACACAATATCAAAAATAAAAATGCCAATTATATTCTGGGAAAAGTCATGTACACTGTTGCCTTGTAGTGGAATTATGGTGCACCAGAAGTAACCTTTGTGACTAGAGCTAACTCTACTACACTCAGAATTGTCGGGGGTTCTAATAAGCTTGGTTTCAAACGTTCAAGTGTGAAATTTCACTCCGAGTGGCAATAAATCTAATGTTACTCAGCTTTTTTCTCCTTTCCGGACTATGCCCCCCACCCGCACACCCCCAACCCACAAGTAGATTCAACTTATAGGGAATTTAGTTGTGACCATTTCTCATATTTACTTCAAAGTTCTAGCTCTGATACTTCTCTCAGAATATGGAAATTAAATAAATATACTCCATCAAACCTAAAACTACACCCCCGTAATGAAAGAGTTAAAATAAGTTACATTGAAAACAACCATCTTCAAATCATACCAACGTTCAAAAGCTTTAATCTATTAAATTAGATTTCAGCAAATCTGTTTATTTTATATACACTATAGAACATACACACGAATTTGTATTGACAGAATAATAATTAGATAACGCAAAATTACATGTAAAGATACTTACCCCATATCTGTTTTCTGTCTGAAGTTTCCGCTGCTTAATCAGAGCAGTTGCTGAAAGAATATAAACATATGACAAGTTGTTGCAATAATTATATCAGCCTATGGTAGCTGGTAAACCATAGCCAAATAATCCAAGTGCTGCCCGACAGTGCTCCCAGTTAACGCTTACATGTAGGTGCAGTATTGTAAGTTTTTCAGCTTAGCTAAGTTTTAAGATTGTGCACTGCAGTTGGGGTTTTCAGCTTGGGATGAGATGACACGTTACCAAGATAGGACAACTGTTTCACCTACTATTTTGTTCTAAGATCTAAGATCATTGGTCAACTAAAAGATATGGTGCAAGGTTGCACCTGCCGGCCATCAAGAGTGGTAGTCAACCAAGAGTAGCTTTGCATTGCTATTTGTTTCATTTGATCAGGTGATGCAACTATTTATCTAAAGGTGCAATGCAGGTTTTTATCGTTTCAATACAACAGCTTGTATAATTCCCATTAGGATCCATTTGAAACTATGATACAGATGCATAGCTATTTATTTACATTAAAACAAGGCAAGGAATAAAGGTTTGTAATTGGGCTAAATCTGAAAATTTGTAGTATGTCACAATTGTTCCATAAAATTTTATCTTCAAAGGTATAATTAATGTATGCATAGAACAGATTTTCGGTTGGAATGTATTATGCTATGGCAGCATTATGGCAGCACTTTTTGAGATTCTGAAATTGGTGGTTTGTGGTTTAGGGGTGAGGTTTTGTGATTCTGTGGTTTGGATCACAGGCTAATGAATGTCATTTTACAGGTGTCTCTGGATTTGAATCTAATATAGTTTTAATTAGAAGCAAAAAGTCTCCAATCACAGTAGGCCTACTGCTTTTGTAAGGGACCAAAACTAAAAATACACATTTTTGAGCATAACATGGATGCTAGTAGAAAAGACTGGAGTGGTATTTTCATTACCATGGAGCACTTGCTGACTTGCCCTTTCTGTACTGCCTGCCTCCATCGCAATCATTCAAACTAGATGAAAGTTATATCTGCGCCCATAATTTGCAATTGTAGATGTACATCATAAATGGTTATTGTTAAATACACTTGCAAATCTCAAAAACATTGCCCATCTCACTAACCCCCAACCCAGCAAATTATACTACTACTTGATGCTGACAGGCATTTACGACTCTCCTCACGTGACACGGGTTTAGCTGTTGTTTGCAGCTGGTCAGATCACACCACACACATTCAGCCTAGACTTCAGACTCCAGTCTCACAGTCAAGTCTCGCACTTCTATATTATTATGCTCAAATTTCAATATCAAGGGAGCTCAACATTCACAACTTTAAGGTGCCCAAATTCCATGCTCAGAACTGGGAAAAACCCACTGGCGTTCTTTAGCTCACAGGTGTTCGAATTGCAGCATGTCAGTTCTTGTTCACACGACCACCTTCATGCTGTAGCTCGGGCATACATGTATGTATTCTGTAGTGTGAAGAGTGAGGTGCAGATTTAGCAGTACATCATTATTATTCCACAAAGAATCAACTTCAGATAATATATTATACTTACGTTATGATCTCTTCCTACTCTTCTCAGAATCTCAGATAATAACCGTAGCTGCCGTAGCTCCAAAAGTAATGCTGGTGTGTTTGTTAAACATGAGGTGTAACAATGCTAGCTCATTTTAGAGCATTGTTCTTGAGTCTTAATGTTACCAATATGTTCACATTCACTGGTATGTAGTCCAGGGACTCCGTACTCAGCACTGTAGTCTAATGCTCGCTGTACTTCTAGCTAAATTTGCCCGATTGGTAACTCACTACGCTTAATAACATAATAACCATGTGCTTTAGATACAACAAAAGCTAGCACACTGCTGTGGCTACTAGTTGTGTATTGGCTAATAAAGCATACAGCGTACAGGGAGCTGATGATGGCTCACAAGTCAATAACACTTTATGCCCTTTAGCTAATCCTGTACAACTTTTTTGTTATTGTAAATGCAGGAAATATAGCTGGTGGTAACCATTGCATTGCGTAGCAATTCCAATACAGCAATATCTAATGTTATAGAATACATGTTGTCTTAAGAGACACTGAATTAGAGAATGCTAGGTTGAGTCCACGGCCATCACTGGCTTTCCCATGCCTCTTCTCCTTGACAAGAATGCTTGGAAAGTCAGCTTAGTCTGCTATCTGTCCTCCCAAAATTTGCATTATGAAAAATTGTGCAGTCTATTTCCACGAAAATGTATAATGTTTACAATAATATTAGTCTATTTGTTTCAACTTTTGTAACAAGAGCATGAGTGTAATTAAATAGAACAACATCAGCGGAATTGAATTGTGTGATGCCTTATAAAATGGTGGTCAGCTCGACTGTTTGCCGAAGTTGAAAACTCGTTGGTGCTGAGTTTGAACTGTAAGTAGAGACCCAGTAAATCGTCAAGATACAGCTGGCCAGTAAACCAGTTATCTGGCAGCATACAGCTGGCCAGTAAACCAGTTATCTGCTTACTGATGATTGGTGCATCATATGCCAATCAACATGTATATTGTATATATTGTATTTAACTATGTCAAGTGTGCATATGATTTCTAGTTAAGATTGATTCAAAATAATTGCATGGCTTGAAAATGCTTACTGCTCTACTGTGGAGGGGATGATCTGCAACATATACTGCCTGGCTATATATTGTACATTAACTGCATTTACATGTAAATCGATAGGAAAATTAATAATAACTAGAAATCATAGAATCATAGAATCATGGACCACGGCGGTAATAATAATTTGTGTATCTCCAAATGTCAAAAGATATAAATATGTACAGGAGCGCTCATAATAAAAGGAGAAAAATATATTACATGTATAAGCACTGGCTAGACAGTTTAGTTGTTTAGCTGATGCCTATTATTGGGTGTTTACTATAATAGCATTCACTGGCTGCCAGCAGCAGCAATGTATATATTATAATGGCTCTAGCCCTAATACAACAAACTATAGGCCACAGAGGTGATGAATGAACTTTTGATGCTGTCAGATATGCTGCTTTTGATGCTGCATAATAATTACTGCTATATCCATTAACTTTTCAATGTTTTATTTCCTTGATAGTGAAATTCAAAACATACATGAATTGGGCATTGAGTAGATAATTATGCTACTTAGCAATGTACCTGTCAATGATTATATCTGGCCTAGATCCACCTTGGACACCACTGGTCATTGACATTTTAGCTGTCTCAAGAGAGGATGCTCCTCTTATAACAGGTGGGATTTCAACATTTTATGTGATGATTATAACATAAAACACACTGCTAAAGGTAATTGCACTTAGCAAGCTGTAGGCCTACATACACAGCTCTTTATACCTGTATTGTCTGTATTTAGCTGTTCTTTTAGATGAAATGATTGAGATCAATCAATCTCTAATCTTCTTGAGTCTAGCTAGCTCCGGCTCGGCAACAATATTCTGCTTGCAGGAAATGCTGAACTTTGAGTAAACTCATTGCAATAGTTTTACCCTGGCACTCATTCTATATTTATATCTAGCAGTTATCATTATTACACCATCATTGCGTTGCAACCTGAGAACACTTAACTGGGGTTTATTGTTCTTGCACCATAGGGTGTCACTTCCTGCTACTATCATTATGTACACAAAACAATTATTGAAGCAATACAATGTGCTACCTGAGCATTAGTGTGTCACTTTAAAGGCACATGAGACATCAAAACTGCTGTACGTATGTTAGCAGCATTGTTGCCGTTATAACAATAAGTCAATTAGTTGAAGTCAACGTTTAACATATAAAAATCCAAATCGGCTTCCACATCTAATTCTAATTCTGATTGGCTGATCGCTGCCGTTGCAGCTTAAGACGAAGTAAAAGCTACTGAAGGCAGAAACTTTTATTTGACATTTGGCCAGCCCTTAACTGACTGGTGTCATCGAATACAGTTTAGTGTGAACCAATTCAGCCATGCCCTATCTGCTCAAATTACATTATGACCGATAACTAGTCGTGTAGCTGGTTCAAGATAGTTGTTTGCGTTTTGTGTTAAACTGATTACATTATTGCACTTCTAGTTACAAATGTGAAAACTACAAATATTAATGCTGAAATGTAGTATAAGCACACAAATATTACTGTTAAAATACAATGACTAAATGTCAAACAGTATCCCAAGTAGTCAAAGCTTACAATTACAATTACAATTACAAATTACAATATTTACAAGCTTACAATTAACAAAGTCTTATCAACAGCAGTATTACATTGGTGCATAATAGAGCCAATGGAACAAAATCACATTATTTCCTGCAGAAAAATCTATTTGATTTGACAATGAGTTGAAATATATAAAGAAATTCTAAAAAATATAAATGAAATAAAATACCTTTTGACCTCTTCATGCTTGAATTCAGCTACTGTGGTGCTGCGTAGTGCTATGTAGCATTAGGAATTCAGCTACTGTGGTGCTGTGTAGTGTGATGTAACATTAGGAATTCAGCTACTGTGGTGCTGTGTAGTGTTATGTAACATAGTGTTATGTAACATTAGGAATTCTAGCGGTTGAAAAGTATATAGTTCAGATTATTGTAAAGACAATTATTTTGAAATGAGTTATAATATAACCTGACTAACAGATGTTTTTAAACAGTAATCACAGCTAAGTCCTCACTGTTGGCCTTCCTGTTGACAACTACAGGGCAACTGACCTGCTGCCACCACAAGGAATGTCACCTATCTTTTTTGAATGGTTTCGCAAGGCAAAATCAGAGCACAAACCCAAGCTGTCACACCAAACATGTAGGCCATAAAGGATGCCTCTCAACCAGTCAGCTCAGCCACAGCTACAACTTGCCTACCTTGAGACATTGGACACTCAGTATACCAATTCAGTGTATCTACCACCCTCAGAACGACTGCATCGAACATCTGACTAGCTCTGTTTTAGGCAGATCAAAGTGCACCCAGTTGATGGATATGCTATAGCATAGCCAGTCCTTTTGTTTTTGACTTTTCTCCAACTTAACTTAATTTAAATTTAACTCAAAATTAAATTTAATTAAATTTTGCAGCAAATTAAATTACCTAAACAATCATTATAGTATAAAATAAAATTGTATCAACAAAAATATGATCAAATGTGTAGTACATACTACATGTAGTGAAATCATTATTAAAACATCCTCTTCACTTGACTAACAAATTCTGACCAATCAATTACTAAAACATTCTATGTCAACCTTTCAATAATATGCACCTGCACCAGCATTCATCTGTGGGCTGCCTTTCTCTTTAATAACAATGCTGCTCAAGACCAATTTTTTATTGATTTGATATTGTTTAATGCATTGAAATTAGTTTGTGATAATGCCGTAGAAATCTGAGAATCTAGAGCTGAGAAAAGCTGAGAATCTAGAGCTTGAGAAAAGGTTACAACAGTAGATCAATCAGTTGAACAGAGTCGAGCAGCAAGAAAAACAAGACCTAGAGGAGCTGCAAGCTGAGGTAGAAGAAACAACGGAAATTGGAAGAACAAATGAAGAGGTACCAGGAAGGAAAAGAATGACAGAGACTTTAAAAACAGGGATTCTGCAAACACCGCAGCTGAAACAGTAAGGCCGCCAGAGTCAGTTCGTACCCAAGACACAGATTTAAGAAACTCTCATCTGCCTGAACAAAAAATAACTGAGCAGTCTCAACCTCGACCAATCCAACGTGAGGATACGACGATGGGTAATCAAGTTGATCACGAGATGACTTCTACTCAAGATGCAGTTCAAACACAGGTAAGTATCTGGACCCAAGCATTCAAACTATTGATAGATTAGCTACTAGCATTATCAACTCGGTAAAGATAACAAAGTGAACGACCATTGCACCCTCTATCTTTAAAGGCGATCTTCCACAGTTTGATGATTGGGAGACCGACCTCGATGCCTACAGGGAAGGGGGAGGGACTGTCTGGGAGAGAGCTCTTCAGGCATCTAAAGATATTCGTTGGAGAAGAAGCTAAATACTGTATCAGCAGATGCTCGGAGATGAGTTCTGAAGAAGAATACAGACAAGCTCATGCCGACCTAAGAGAGCGCTATGGAGATTGAAATCTGAGAGAAAAAATGCTGAAAGATAGACTCAGACATTGGCCAAGAATCCATCCTGAGGATGATAAATGGCTCAGAAAGTTTGGAGACCATATGAGACATTGTAGC
>JAOQGN010023648.1:0-13218 GCA_027564295.1 Himantozoum antarcticum
TCTTACTTCATTGATTCTAAGCAGTACATTTGCTGATGATAATATATTTTAGACCCATGAAACTCAGGTTATATAAATTGTTTGATCAAGGGCAGGAAGGAAAAGCTGCTTTTAACATCACGCTTGCTACTTAATTACAGTTTTATAACAAACAGCATAACAATCGTCCCGTATATTTTTTTGTAAATTGAAAGTATTTGCTGGCCAGACATCGGAGTTGTTGTGATATATATCACAATTTTTTTATCACCTATATTGTTGATAGATGTATAATATGATATATTTGGGCTTCAAAAATATCGATATTTGTGATATTTTTGGTATGTCCAGCAGTGTATGCGTTTCATTAGTTATAAAGAAAGTGAATTTAGTTCATTATTATTAGTACACACAAGCCCCATTTAGGTTCTCAATATATACAAGAATATGTCAAGTTTTGTCTTTCTTTTTCAGATATTTATTTCACTATGTATGTGAAAATGGAATTGTCTTTCTTTGTATTACAGATGATGTAAGTAATTAATAATAACACGACTATATAATTACACAGTTTTCTAGTTGATATGTTGGCCATTTCAGTTAACTCACGTAAAAAATTGAGTTGCTATGCATCTGCTCTGTAGGCATACCCAGTCTAGTTTTTGAACTAAGATGAGGTTGTAGTGTCAATACTGCCCTCATTCCCGGGCCTATTATAGTGTGTAGAAGCTTGAGATTAGTCTATCAGCTATTAATGTATTGGCTCCTATTGCTTACATAGTAGGATTATCCTACGTCTTTATATTTGATATCATTGTTAGTAGGGCATCCATTGCCTTGTATTAATTGTTCAAGTTATTATGACTATTATCAATATGTTTTCTTTAGGATTTTGAGAGATCAAAGGCATTTGCATTTCTTGCAGAGATCAAGCGAAGGTAAACTCAAGTCTGCTTTTAAATTTTTTGTTAAAGAGTTGTATAAATGGTATTAAGAATGGTCAAAGTCTTCACATTTGATTGTACTGAAGTAAATTCCATTTCATAATTTTATATCTCAGGATTTGTGTTTTCTAAGAAGATTTATGATGATTAGCATTATGATAGCTTGCATTCACTGCAATGCCATGTGAGTTTGCATTCACCGCAATGCCATGTGAGTTTGCATTCACCGCAATGCCATGATAGCTTGCGTTCACCGCAATGCCATGTGAGCTAAATTCAGATCTCTATAATTTGTGTATAGTTGCAAATCCCCTGTATTATAAGTAGTGAAATGAACCTTCAATTTTTGACTTCATATGACTGCTTACATCCTGGCATTTAAAATTCCACAAATCTCAATTGTTGCTATGTTGTTGAAACCTCTTCCTGTCGAGAGTTGTAGATAGAATATTTGGTTGAAACAAAACCCAATTGTACACGTTTTTCATTGCATGGCTCTTGGTCTTGTTACTTGATTCTTGAATTATGATACAGTTATTGTTTTTTATAGATTCCAGATTCAATATGGTACGAGGGCTCAATCGGCTCTTCCCTATGCGATGAATACAGAATTCTCAAGAATTCTAGCTACACAAATGGTACGTTACACTTGTATTTCACAATTGTGATCTGCAATCCAAGTTTCTTGCCATAATGACATTCATTATGTTATTGACCAACTTTTGTGTTAGGCTGTCATACATTTTGCATGTGCTTCTTTAAATAATTAATGCCAAACATGATTTATTGAACATCGGAAAATTTGGCGTTGTAAGAAAATCAATACTTGAATCTACAGATAGTTAGTTTTAATTTCCACCACATACTTACTGTTGAACAGGTTGAGACGGAAATAACCAAATTGAGTGTAATTTATATTTTTCAAATATGTTATAATCTAAATTAAAATCTAACACTGTCGATACTGTATATTTGAAGGCATACCACAGCCGAGACAGGGACCACATTGCAGATGTTGAGGCAAATTTAGATGAGCTCAAGGGAATTATGGTCAAAAATATTGGTAGGTGTGGAGTGAAAAGTTTGTTATCTCCATTGAATTTCTCCCAGCAACACATTCAGAATTTACGATCACATCCAATTCCATGAACATAATTATTCTGTCATATCGACAACAACCGTGCCATATAATATTAATTTAATATGTGTTCATGACGACCGGATGTTAATGCCAAGAAGTCTTAACAATACGTTATCGGAAGTCGCACTCACTTATGATCTGACAACTCCCAACTTGCAAAAGTGATCATTTTCAATGCAGTTGTACCAATCACTCCCCTGTGAGATCGAGCTTGAGTAATTAAAGACAGGACCTTTCCTTTTCTGAATTGTATTTTGTTTGTGTTACTAGAAAGTGTAGCAGATAGAGGGGAAAGATTAGAATTGCTAATAGACAAGACAGAGGATTTGAGCTCACATGTGAGTATACTCAAGGGCTGGTCACTATCCTCCTATATTACTGAGGGAGTGCATCTTGTATCCTGTCCATTTGATAATGTTTGTGCTGCTCTGACAAGTGACAGGCTCACGTTCTTGTCTGTCCAAGAGTTAGAACGTCAGTTAACTGTAAGCTAACAAGCCAACGAAAATTCACATTATTAGAGATTAACGAGCAGGCGATTGCATTTTAACAACTGCTAGACATTTCTACATCAACTGCTCTTCTTACAGTAACTCCTAATTTTGTGTCATTTAATATCTTATATATATTATATTATGTTATATTATATTGTGTATATTATATTTTGTATGTTATATTATGTGTGCTATATTATGTATGTTATATTATGTATGTTACAGTCGATGACATTTAAGAGTACGAGCAGATCACTAGCTAATAAACTGTGGTGGAGAAATGTTAAAATTACGGTCGCTATTATAGCTGTTTGCATAGTAAGTGTTGTCAATTTGCAATAAATCTGTCCATGTGGCAATAAATCGTAACTGTCATCAAGTAATTTCATAATAGTGTATATCTTTGTAAATGCCAATGAGCCATACTGCATAACCAACATCAAATCTATGTGTATCAATGTAAATAACTGTGTTACACATTGGAGTCCCATATGTGTCAGGTTGCATCATGGTATCAACTAGGCGTATTATCTATAGAACTAAATATTTTCTTTATTCGGTATGTTTCCAGCAATATTGGTGTACAAAAGCAAGTAACATGAAGCTTTACACATTTTCAATTGGAAATTATGGTTGGTGAGATGTATTGAAAAACTACACCCATGCATCGAATAGAAAAGAGTAGGGAAAATTAACAAGGTTTGGAACAGAGACTTAGACATTCAGTCTAAGTCTCTTACTTTAGGTTTGCGTGCCTTTGCTCAGGGTGGGATGAATGCAATGCCATTATCGTATCTATCGTACGTTTCTCATATTGATGTGTGCAATAATGGAGACTAGCACACTCTGTATTCTCAGTTGTTCAGTTAATAGAGAGTTTTAGCACGGAGTTATCAGCTCGACGCGGTGGACGGCGTCCTCATGAACCGGGTTCACTATGCAAACTGGTTTTAGCACGGCGTTTATTAATTAGTTGCCGGATATCAGCCACAAATAGTCAAACTCACGTAGTTGTTTCAAGATTCTGCATTTTGATTGGTCAACCTTGGCGTACTCTGAAATTAGATTTATATTTTTTATGCTTTGGTTTAAATCTTTATTTACAAGTCATTTCTAGTGTAAAATGTGATACTAAATGTCAACCAACCGAGTTAACTTGTTTATAGAGCAAAATAAAAATATTAGGAAAATGTACAAGCTCTGGGAACACTTGAAAAAAGGGATTTACGATGGCGTTTTCTCCGACGCCATAGAGGCCTCCTACCCGTCGATTCTGTCACCGTCTTCATGACAACTCCGTCTGACATCACACTTTTCTGTGCATCACGTGACAATCAAGGGCGTCTATACGACGCCGTCGAGCTAAAAACGCGATGCTAAAACTCTCTAATATCTAATATTAACTATGTCAATGGCAAGGTGGGAAGTAATGTGTTCAGCAGCTCAAATATGTAATAATCACTCCACTTGATGCCTGCCATTGAAAATACCATCTCAGAATTGGACAAACAATCATACTTTATGATGAAACTATGATGATGGATTACACAACAAATATACGGTTTTAAGATGACAGAAATATTTTGTCTCTTTTCATCAGCAACAGTTGGATAAAACTTATAGTAAGCTAACTCACCTGGGCAAAGACATTCCTAAAGAACGAATTAAGATTCTCCTTTCTCCTGGATTTGGTAACTGCCTTCTTTGATATGTATTTCCAGCTGGCTGGCTGGCGCACCATAAGCTTGCCATTTTCATATACATATGTGTTCAGTTTAGAGCAGAATCGTTGCAAGTGGTCATGAGAGGAAAACCGTAGAACCTGCCAGATAAAATACAGTGAATTTGAAATACAAGGAATAAATGAGTTTCCACCAGCTCAGTCAAGTATATCAAGCCATGAATCTGCTACATTATTGACAAATTTGAAAGGGTTTACTCATTATGCTATGCAACCATGTTTTACAATATCACATACATGTAGCCGTTAAAATCCACCGGTTAGAGAAACATTGATAATCACACCGCATATATCAGACGAGGTTCGCAAATATGTTCTGGTAAACTATTGAACTGCAACCAACATATTGGTACACAAGTCAGCAGCATAGCAGCGTACGACTCAGATGTAGCAGCCTGCAATATACAAGCCGCTAATCGACCAAAGGTTGAAGCGCACTTCCATAATTGTACACTACAGACTACACAACTCAGCCAATCTATCAACCCATTCTATTCTGGTAGGCAAGAATAAAGGGAGACAATACACTATTTTACATCCAGTCAGCAGAGGTCATTGATCACCGGTCATCATATAGATGCCATAGTTAGATAACACGCCCGCCACTTCTCTAATCCTCTTTAATCTAACAGCTCTCATTCTCCATAAACACATCACACACATGTATTAATACATCTTACCTCATCTAATCATGCATTATTACACATTGTACAACTGGCCAGGTGCTTGTTAATTCCTCATACATAAAAGCATACTTTCATACAAAATTTGGCTATCAGATGTTAAGAAGTCAGTGCCTACTTTGTCAGTGTCAATGACCTCTAGTGCTTGCGGTTCTGCCAACCTATTGAAATGTAGTTAGCCTGGGCAATAAGGCCTACAGCAATTTGGAGTTATCGTCCCCCGTCAGACGGTGGCGTTGGGGTAGCTACCCCAACGCGATCATCCGACAGGTGTCGATAACTCCAAATTGCAGTAGGCCTGATTCCCCAGGCTAAACCTTATGAGTACACTAGAAGCGAAATGGAGTTGCCGTTCCAGCAAGACCCGTCCACATGGACGCAGCACTGTTGAACAAAGCTTCTCCAGACTGTCTTTGGCATCACACAGAAATCTTAGCTACGCATGTGATGTTTAGTGCACTTAAACGAAAATGAGGCGAGTTTGGCCAAGCAACGCACGTTTGTAGGTAGGGCAGACCCACTTCACTTACTTTGTTTCTCATTGCTCTGACTCGTCATTGGAGGGTAAGAGCGAAATCAGCTGGAAATCGTGACTCGTATTGGGAACTGAAAAGCCTTTGCCAAAAAAGTAGATATCTTTGGAAAGGCTCTCTCTAACAAAGCACAACCACAAACACAATATGCTGCAGTTCCTCTATGAGTCCCTGTAATCCCCAAGTCCCCCCTAATATGAGTCCCTCTCCATTAGATAGTGAACTAGCAACAGTGCTTATAGTTAGCAGCTGAGGCTAGTATATGAACTAGCACATACTTACCAAGTCATAGCTCTTAGGTAGTTCAATGAGCACGGTAAAAGGTGACCTGGGGCAGACGTGCAATGTGATCACCTCATACACTGACAAGTTGGCAGATCTAAGGGGTAACCCATCAACTGTCTGTACGTATAAGACATATTTATTCTCATCTAACAGTATTCTCACCACCTTCAGTTCATCATCTCCTACCCATTCATTAGCTACAACACAGTTACACACGTTATAGTTGGTTCTAGGGTATTGCAGTAGTTGTTGAGGTGCTACAGTGGTTGTTGGGATATTACAGTAGTTGCTGAGGTGTTACAGTAGTTGCTGAGGTGTTACAGCAGTTGTTCGAGTGTTACAGTAGTTGTTGAGGTGTTACAGTTAGTTATTGAGAAATTGGTTACAGTCATGGACTTAATATATATTTTATCTAATTATTAGCTAATAACTAATATATATTAATTATTAACTACCAACTAACTACCAACAAATAATAAGTTAGGTAACATAGTGTTTGTACTTGACATCCCGAAACCCCAGTTTGGGGGTTTATTGTAACCCCCGGTCATCCCGCCTCAAACACTCACTTATGAACTGTTTGATACGAACCATCAGTGATCAGTACGGTCAGTATGATTGCAGGGTGTTATAATTATTTTGGCCATGTAAGTTGCAATCGACAGAGCCTCATTCTTGGTACAACCATAATAGCATTTTTGTTGAAAAGGAGGTATCGGTACAGTTTCACAGAAATGTCAGGACTTTACACACCACGTTCATAGTGAATTCCATTGAATTGCATCACCTTTTCATAGAATTTCAGGCAATTGCATATAATTTTCATAGCTTTTTATATACATGAAAACCCGTGAATTCCACAGTAATATATACTTGTGAAATTCAATGTATTGATTTCAACTGAAAACCTATTATACACGTATTTATAAACCAGTCTCTAGTTATTGAGTTGGTGTATGTACACTGCAGCCACCAACAAATAATGGCAAAAACGAAATTTCAATTGGAGAATATTTTTCATGAAATTATTTACTCCACATATAAAGCCAAGCAGCATTTGCCATCTAATGCAACTCACATAATTTTAAAGAGGTTTACTTTCTAGACATACACAGTATCCTCTAGACATACACAGTATACTGTGCAGGATATGTGTAGAAAGTAAAATAATTAATGACATTCATCCACCATGTATCAACAAGACAAAACATCACTCAACAAGGAAGGAAATATTCACATTAATCATTGTGGTATATAATTAATAATTGTAGGTTATAATTATTCAATGATCACAATACAATAAGTATAGCAATCCATATTGAATCATGAGACCCATGAATTACGGTATTGAGTATGATGTGTACAAGGGTAACAGTGGACAGGATGTGCTGTATACACATGCTTGTACCAGTGTGAATACAGAACAGCGAGAAGTTGCCAATATCTGCCATGACATCTTCTGTCTATACTCTCGTAGTTGTTTCTGGACCTTCATATTTGGATTCTGGGTTTGAGTTTGTGTTTAAGTTTGCAGTTTGGTTAAGGGGGGTCTCATATCGCCCCTTAAGGACGATAAACATTATCCCAAAGCAATTCTGGAACATGACTAATTTATAAAGATTTCCTCAAAGTGTGTAGAAAATATACTGCAGCACAAAGCACCGCCGGGTAGAGGTATTCCCAAGAGAGGAACAAGTGCTACGTGTAGAATAGGTATGTGCTACGTGTAGAATAGGTATGTGGTGCATAGAAGAGTGAAGGTCCCAGGAGTATTATTCAATACAAGGAGTTTTTATAACGTATAGGAAACATAATGTGTGTAGGTAAAACAGAGTGGTCTATGCTGATGAGTGAATGCTACTTGCCACCTGCTAGTGTTGTGGTATACCACAGCCAGGTAATGCGACAGTAAATAACATTCCAATACCAACATTCTACCACAAAGCCAACCTGTTCAATGATCACTCATTGGACAAATTAGATACATGTAGCCTGTAGTGGTAGTTTTACACATATCACTTTTTCCGTTAGGACAGAGGGGGAGGGTCTTTTACATGCTTGCGGTATTGTTGCAGTACATGGAGCCTTCTGAGTTTTAGGTCCTGATCCGAATAGACCCAGCACCACAGACCCTGTTTACCATTTACTGGGGGCATTTTGCCAAAATGCCACAGCTGGTACTTGAACCTCCAACCCTTGGATTGAAAGTGCTTGCTAGACATTACCAACTGTACAACCTCGACACCCATATACAAAGTGACACCCATATTCCATGCGCAAATTTGATATTATAGAGATATAGATATAATTTATATCTCTAATATCACATTTTATTTCAGCACATCTGATATGAGCAAATCGGCAGTGTCAGAAACACAACGGAGGCCAGACAGCAAAGTAATAGATATAATATCTAAGGGTTTGGTGGTTAATAAATAGTAATGTATTATTGGGGTGCTTCATGAAACAAGAGTAACAAGACTGGGTTGATGGTTGTGTGTACAAGAGACAACATCTGTTACCATTAATACATGACTTGTGCTGCCACATAGACAGTATCTTACCGTATAGATATATGCTGCCACTAAATTTATCTGTTAAATTAATTTAGTATGTTAGGTAATGTTGATGAGCAACAGATTCAAAAACTTCTATTAGTTTGAGGATAGGAATGACATTACAAGCCTCCACACACATACACATCCCTTGCACACACCCCATCCGCAATAGTCAAATATGAGTACCCACAGATTTGTTTTATCAGTGTTAGTCTGTGAGTCAGTACTTAAAATCAATGATTGACTTACCACAGCGACTTACCACAGATAGAGTCAGTGAGCGACTTACCACAGATAGAGTCAGTGAGTGATTTACAACAGATAGAGTCAGTAATTGACTTACCACAGATAGAGTCAGTAATTGAGTTACCACAGATAGAGTCAGTAATTAACTTACCACAGATAGAGTTAGTGAGTGACTTACCACAGATAGAGTCAGTGATTGACTCACCACATATAGTGTCAGTGAGTGACTTACCACAGATAGAGTCAGTGATTGACTTACCACAGATAGAGTCAGTGATTGACTTACCACAGATAGAGTCAGTGATTAACTTACCACAGATAGAGTTAGTGAGTGACTTACCACAGATAGAGTCAGTGATTGACTCACCACAGATAGAGTCAGTAATTGACTTACCACAGATAGAGTCAGTGATTAACTTACCACATAGAGAGTTAGTGAGTGACTCACCACAGATAGTGTCAGTGAGTGACTTACCACAGATAGTCAGTCAGTGACTTACCACAGATCGAGTCAGTGATTGACTTACCACATATAGTGTCAGTAAGTGACTTACCACAGATAGTGTCAATTGTCTCCAGAGAATCTGGTTCTATGTTATTTCTGCCACTTCCCGATTTGATGCTGAGTGCCTGTCTATAGAACAAATGTCCCTTCTTGCGCCTAAGCTCTGAGATAGTATATGCTCCATAAGCTAGCCCGATCACAGCTAGAAGTAATGGAAAACAGGCCAATGTAGCAAGTATTTCAATAATTGCCAGACCAATTACTGAGAAGTACTGAAATTAATTATAGCTATACAATGTAGTTGGAATAAAATACAGTAGTTATAACAAAGTTTGTATTTGTACATCTAAATGCAACTGTCCTCTAATTCACTTATTCAGTTATATTTTTAACCGTATACTATAGAGTCATCTTCCCTTCCAGGGAAGATAACTCTATGCCGTATACAGTTAGCTTATCTGAGGATCAATTTTAGCCTGTAATCCGCTACGCATAAACTACGCATACACTACGCATCCGAATACGCTCAGATTTGCAAGAATTACGTCCGTCCATCCCAAACACCCTACAACCACCAAATCACATACACTCATTTATGACATAGAATATACAAATAGTCTGTTTCTCATAATGAGCAGGAAAATTGAGCATTTTCCTTGAGCAGGAAAATAGTCATAATAGCGTCGCAATGTGCTAACTGCAAACCTGTTATAGTATATTATCTATATACTCACCAAAAGGAAATAAGCCGATCCAGATCCAAGATACAATAAATGCAAACTCATTGCCAGCAAAATAATCAAAAGTTCTCAACGATGTGCATGGCAGCAGCTCTGATGAATTCAAAGGCAGAAACTTGCAGGTTGCTGTCAAAGATAATAGAAACACTTAAATTAATTACAGCCAAAGATATCGAAACACTGAATATAATTACAGCGCTTAACTTTTAGACTAATATTTCTTACAAATCTTAGCTGATGATGATGAAAAGATGAACAATTCATCTTATTGCTTTAGAAGATCTTTTTAAAGATTCTGAATTATATAATGAGCCAAGTTACCACTCAGAATGTGGAGGTAGAATAACAATAACAGTGTACAACTGTACATGTACATGTATGTACAATCACAACCATTGGTAATGGCAACCTCTCCAGCTTTAGCAGTACCTATATAAAAGGTATCAGTTTGTTATCCAACTGTAAATTGAACAAATGGATGTTCCACAAATAATCCATAAATTACCCATTATATTAGAGACTATATAATTTATTCGGATCAGTACCTAAGACACAGGAGGCCCCTTGTGCAGCAACAATACCGCAAGCACGTAATAGACCCACCTCTGTGTTAATGGAAAAACCGAATAAGTGCAAAGCTGTCACTGGCTTGGTCAGCTCTGGACGTGTTGAGCAATGTTTTCCTCTGGACTTAGTAGGCCGTGTCCAAGGAATGAGTATACTTAGGCCTAAGAAAAATATGCCACTCCCAAAAATATACCCAAGCAGCATCACACATGATGCAGTCATCGTCTAACTAGAAGACCACAACAATAATATGTGTACATACCCGGTGAAATAAACTAACCGAAATAAACGTGACTGTTACTCCTGTTAGTGTTAAAACTTTCCAAACGTTCAGATAAATGTTCTGATCCTTGGTTCCGAGTCTGCTTTTAATGACGGGCAGATCGGATCTGAGGTGAAATCTGATTGATCACATTGGATTGTTCTCAACAGTTGAACTTGTTCACGAGAATGGATGAAAAGGTCACAATATCTGCACTTTGATTGGTTGAAATGTTTGTGCGATACATGTGGTTAGCATCCAAGACCGCACCGTATATATCAGCTCCCTCCATTGGTTGCTTGATTTATACGGTGATCCCACTTTTGCAATTTCTCTCACCACATGCTCTTTATCTTTTGCTGATTTTATTATCGGACCTTTATGTCTGGATGCTACACTATGTTACTGCTTCCGTCCAAACTGGCCTCAGAGCGGGATTGGAACTCGCACCGGACCTAATTATCTGAACGGCTGGATAAACCTTTAACCTTTGCACTTTACTCCTATATTTTCAAACATATATATCATATTACAAGTAACATGTCATGCATTGAATATAGTCTGAAAGCAAATTCAGTTTGAAACAGACAGTATTGCTACCAGGAAAGTTAAACTTCGACCATCAAATTTAAATTTAATAACCCACCATTTTGAATAGAGAAGGCATCGGTAACATCAACTATTTCACCAAAAGCCTTGGCTATGACATCCCTCATCTTGGTAGACATTATCTCCTCCATTTCAATGTCATTGAACAACCTGTAATGAATATAGACCTATATTATAATATATAAAATAATGTATTCATGAATCTAACAAACATTTCATCTGAAGAGTGTGTTCATGTGAAACTGGTGTAAACTTGAAATTCAGTATTAAAATAATTAATCAAGATTTTAGTTACATTACTACTATATCCATGCCCTGAATTTTCATTAATATGCGAGCACTCTACTGCAACCCATTCAATAGTACAACAATATATTATAATATCTGTGTTATCTTATAATATATAATTATATATTCTATATTTATATAAATATATAGTTATACAAGGTGCTCACATGATGTGTTACAATTACACATCATGTTCTCATTTAGTCAGCTTGACATCTGTTGAATGTGTTTGAAAGAACCTCGGGTCTTTCTCATGGGCCACAACGTCATGGGTTTGAATCCCAGTCAGTCCATCCTGTTGTGAAGGTGAGCTCTTCATTTCACACCTAGCTTTTGCTGCTCATAGAAGCTTCAAGCTTACGAGGCCCCGTTAAATAGGGAGCAAAAGCACAGCAGTAACACAAGAAGACAGAAGACAATGACTATTACACTATATTTATACATCTACCTGTTGACTTTGTTTTCAAACCAGAAGTAGTCGGCGTCCCGAAGTCTCATTAACTGCCTCTCCATTATGGTTTTGACTATAAAACCAGGGGCTCTACCCGTGGAGTTGTCTTTCTCCAATAGAGCAAACAAGAAGAGGTCAAGCTTGTCCAGTTGACCATCATATAGTGTCTGCAGTTGGCTCATCATAGGCTCCTGCAAATAAGAAGCACAAATGTTACCCTAAGTTCATGATGAGTTCTAGCTCTGTGATAGGTGCTAGGGCTATTGATACAAAGGTCACTGGTGTGATGGAAAGGTCACTGGTTTGATGCAAAGGTCGTTGGTTTGATGGAATGGTCATTGGTTTGATGCAAAGATCACTGGTGTGATGCAAAGGTCACTGATTAGATGCAAAGGTCACTGATTTGATGCAAAGGTCACTGGTTTGATGGAAAGGTCACCGATTTGATGCAAAGGTCACTGGTTTGATGGAAAGGTCACCGATTTGATGCAAAGGTCACTGGTTTGATGGAATGGTCACCGATTTGATGCAAAGGTCACTGATTTGATGGAATGGTCACCGATTTGATGCAAAGGTCACTGGTTTGATGGAAAAGTCACTGGTGTGATGCAAAGGTCACTGGTGCGATGCAAAGGTCACTGGTTCGATGCAAAGGTTACTGGTTTAGTGCAAAGCTCACTGGTTCGATGCAAAGGTCACTGATTAGATGCAAAGGTCACTGGTTTTATCTCTGTCTCTGTAGCCACTCTTTATGTAGTTTAGACTGGTACACCTGGCCTCTCTGTGACTATTTTATAGGCTGTATATAATATGTATAGTTATACCATTATTGCATGGAAATTATGAATATAATGGCTATATTATTATAATGCATTCGTATGCTTATATATCAGCACAGGAAACTTTAACTACTCCAATGTGATCTACGCAAGAGATAAGTGGAGAGGATCACGTGCAAATCTAGCACAAGTTTAGTGCAAAGCTTATTATATCCTTTCTTGTCAGTAAATCAAAATTTGCACAATTTTCATGCTATGAATTTTCAATTATTATTTTATGTAATGCTATTTTTTGTGACCATCTTTTCAAACAAAGTTTTTATATCAGTATGGATAGTTGTGGGTTAATAAAGTTATAGAACCGATATATTACTTTATACTTAATAATAATAATAATAATAAGTATCGGTTAT